>SKCR01000078.1:0-117024 GCA_019454045.1 Zanthoxylum bungeanum
TGTTATTTGGGCCGTATAGATTTTCAATTCAATTCCTTTGTGGCGACTCATGGCGTGGTAAGAAATTTTAGCAGTATTCTTAGGAAGTAGTGACTGTTTCAGAAATAAAACGGCTGATAATTTTGGTTAAGAAGGCTTGTTAGGAGGTTCAATTTGTTTGATATCGTAATGAATTTCCTTTAGAAAGATCTGTTGACTTCTATTGCTGATTCGTCTAGAAGAAAATACATCTCAAAAAGTGATAAGCCAATTTCCAAACCAAGATTACTATCTTGGAAGAAGAGAGGAAGTATCCAGGAGAGCTGGAAGAAGTTTGGGTGGATGACTCCGCTTTAGGTGTAAAAATCTTGAAATTAACTGAGATACTACATTTAGTAATTTACTAGTAAACCTAGAGGCTAGAGGCTTGGTAAATGATATGATTTCAAGGTAATTGTGTAATTTTTCATTTCATTGTGGGTAGAACACAAAGAATATGCTAAAAATGGCCGTCTATTTGCCAGCTGACTGGGTTTTTCCTTTTTTAGGAAAGAGATAGATACTTTTGTTAGTTTCCAATAGCTGACTCCACGTAATAGGATTAACGAGCATTTTTTTAGTTTTATGTTGTTAATTAATCTTTATCCAGTGTGAGAAGGTAGCAGAAGTTTAATTGCTCTTGTTATGTTATATTCAAATACCTATTTCAATCAATGCAGGTATGACTACTCTGGCTATGGACAGTCATCAGGAAAGGTACTTTCCTTGTGATTTTTCTTCCTCTTATCATGTAATTGAAATAATTTCAATGTAAAGCACTATTGACGTGCATGTATTCTTTCGTACAGCCCAGTGAGCATAATACTTATGCAGATATCGAAGCTGCATATAAGTGTCTTGAAGAGAATTATGGTGCTAAGCAGGAAGACATTATCCTTTATGGTCAATCTGTTGGAAGTGGACCTACTTTGGATCTTGCAGCCCGTTTGCCCCGACTAAGAGCTGTTGTTCTGCATAGTCCTATACTCTCTGGGTTAAGAGTCATGTATCCGGTTAAGCGCACTTACTGGTTTGATATCTACAAGGTATAATATTTTGTTTCCTGATCTGTTTGATATCTACAAGGTATAATGGCAACAAAAGATCCATGTAGCTGACCCCACCTAGTGGGAAAAAGTCTTTCTTTGGTTTGGTTTGGTATCTGTTTGACTGCCATGAATTACCATAGTTAAAGAGTATTATTTCATTTACCATATCTCTGAGCTTGATTTTACGTGAATTTTGTGCAGAACATTGGTAAAATCACATTGGTAAGGTGCCCTGTACTGGTAATTCATGTAAGTATTTTCAACTCAATATCTTGTGTTTCCAGTTGCATGAAATTATAAAACTGTTTCTAGTTCTTTTATATCTCTGGACCCTTCTTTCTGCTTATAGATTTCCATAGACGAGTGAATCAATGCGTCGCCAAGCAATTATTTCATTCATGAACAGACCTGTTGGAGACAGCTGGACCCCATCGGTTCCTCACTTCTTGAAAGTGTGAGGGTGTGTAGTTTAAGTTAACATGTAATTCTTCGGACACTTCAATAATGGCGATGAAATTTGAATAATAGGTTAACTCCCCGAAATGAGTTTCGAGAAAGATGTGTAGTAAAAGAAAAGCTTAATAGAGTTGCCAAAATTATTCAGCCATATGCATAATGTGGATCATATTATTAAATCAGTTGGTTGACCTCGATATGCAGAAATGTTGAAGTGGGTTGAGTGATAGTGGAGCACGAATTCAGGCAGAAATGAGCCAAGTTGTCCATCATCCTGAAATTGATGTTTTCATTTTAGCTGTTTTAATTACCTAGCTGACAATTCCTTGATAATTGCTGCATCTTTTGAAATTTGAAAATTCCAAGAAAGCCCGATTTTATTCTGTCTAGAGCTGTTTGTTTCTACCTTGAAGAGGTTCTGTTAATTAACTCATGAAGGTTTCTATTCAGGGCACTGCTGACGAGGTTGTTGATTGCTCTCATGGAAGGCAGCTCTGGGAACTATGCCAAGAGAAATACGAACCCTTATGGCTCAAAGGAGGAAATCATTGTGATTTGGAACTCTTTCCAGAATATCTTAGGCATCTCAAGAAATTTATAACATCAGTTGAAAAATCACCTTCACGGAGGAGCAGTTCAAGAAGAAGCACAGACGGAATTGAACGTTCCAGACGGAGTACAGATTGTTTTGAAGCTTCGAGAAAGAGTACCGATCGCAGAGAAAAACCAAGGAAAAGCACAGATAGACCTGAAAAACTGAGACTTCATGAATACAAGTTTAATAACATGGACAAGCTAGAAAAGTTCAGAATCCCTTTTGATCAGATGGAACGGTCACGAAGAAGCGTAGAGTATCATGAGAAACCAAGGAGAAGCATTGATCAACAGCTAGAAAGAGCACGGAAGAGTGTCGACTGGTTGGATCGAATTCGAGCTGGTTAAACATATCAAATCACTTAACAAAAAAATTGACCAATTGAGTTTGTTCTAGAGGAATTGAAAAGAGGGGGAAAGAAGATTTTTTGGGATTAAATTTTAACTTAAAAATGGTTTCACAATGTTGTTGTATCTTGGTTCTTGTAGTTTGTATAATGACTTTGTCATGGTGTTTGTAATTTGTAGAGTTTGGTGTATTGGGATTTCATATCCTTGATTGTTAATGTACACTAACCTCTTTTGTTTTCATAATTGAAAGAAATTGAAGCTCATTACTGTTTTATTGGCTCAGCTAGTGGTGGCCACCGGTCTGGTTCGTTTTTTTTTTTTTAAATAAATAAATTTTAAACGGTTTTAACGGTTCCGGTTCGAATCGCTTGCAGTGGTTTGATTTCGGTTCGGTTAGGGGAACTCTAACCGAACCGAAATCTTACGATTTTGGTTCCTAACCGGAACCGCAGCGGTTGGAATTGGAGAAATTTTACGGGTCCGGAATCGGAACCATCCGATTCCAACCGATTCTGTTCCGGTTCGGAACCGGAATTGTGGCCGGGTCTAGGCTCGGATATGAAATGAGGATGCTTCATATAAGACCATCTGTCATCTTTAATTAAGAAAATGATGGTCACCAGAGACCAGAAGCAGGCCCACGTTTCCTAAATTTCATTTGATTTTTTTAATTAGTATTTTAATTTAGTTTAAAAACCGACACTGTGTTTCTCACTAAAAAAAATATTTTGAACAAAATTTATAGAGAGACTTTTAAGAAAACTTAATTTGAATTGAACATATCATTACTGACCAACAACTAAAATTAATATAGTGAGGGCAGTCGGGATGAGTGGGAATTTATCAATTCAATTATAGTTTCATCTTAATTATATATTTCGAATGAAAATTCGTTCTTAACTAATAATTTTTGAATAAAAATAAAAAATCGTTTGAATCTGAATCTTCACGGAGATTCAAATTTTCTAATGTATATCTAGATATACATAATTTTTATTTTGAGAACGAACCTTAATATATCGGTAGGGGTGTTCAAATTTTCGGATCAATTGCCTACCCGACACGATCCGAATGTTCAAGTTAATCCGATCATATCCGTAAATAGCGGGTCAGGTCATAGATTTGATTTTTCAATCCGGTCAACATTTCTTACAATAAATTTTTTATTATTTTCTAATATTTTACTACTATTTAAATTATTTATTATTTTTATTATCTTGAAATTTTATATGTATGACATATTTATGAGATATGAAATAACTAATATATATATCTCAAAATAATTAATGCATAAAGAAAATTTCTTGACCCGATCCGTTAGGAATACCCTTTCATCGCGGATCTCCGTCGAACTAGCAACACGACATCTCTCGATGATTCTCTCTCGGCAAAACCAAATTTAAAGCGATTCCTGAATCCTGAAGTCACAATCCGATTCGATCAATATGTATCACTAATAATCAATTAATTTAATTTCTGTTTAAATTTAATTTTCCGTTTGGTTCCCGAGAAGATAAAATAAAGCATGCATTTCCAGCCATTAGAGTCATTTAATCAGAAATGGACCAAATTGTGATAAATTTTGAAAATAATTTTGATTTCAGGTCCTCAGAAGAAATTGCGAGGGAAGCTATAAACCACGCTTCAAAGGCGTTGCGGAAAGGGCACTTGGTAGAAGAAGGCGCTCATGCTCCCGCCATTGTCGCTCTCTCAAAGCCGATCATTTCTCAGGTCCGCTATTAATTTTTTTTTTTTTTAACATTTTGCTTTTTTATAATTTCAATTTAATTATAGCTCAATTATGGACCTTTATTTTATTCTTGATTTTCATGAATTTTGTTAATTTAGCTGGTTAAGTATGTGTGTGTTAATCAAGAGCGTGGTTTGGTGTATAGGACTCAGAATTAGACATTCAGTTCCTCGATTCGATTCGAATATAAGGAGTGCGTTTTTGGTAAAAATTTGGGACAGTCAGGTTTTACCTGCTCGACTTACGTCCGGAATGGATGATTTGATGGCGGCTATTTTTACTACCTAACATACAAGCAAAATATAAGATATTTATGTATTACAGTTTGTTAGGAATATACTGAACGGCTTGAGTTTGATGTTATAGAGGATGTTTTTACTTGTGACTGCATCTTGATTCTGAGGCTCTCTTACTTGGCTGTTCCTAACTTCTTTTATAAATACAAGTTATACAAGTAACAAATAGAATTGCAAAGACAGCTAATGAATATTTGAGAAACAAAACGCGGTTGGGGCAAAAATTTGAATAAGCCATGCTGTCTCTTAAAGTGAGGTTGAATTCTTCACTGGCAGAATTATATACCTTCCTTTGAAACTGAATGGATTTTGTATTAGTTTCTATCAGGCCTGTGTGTTTAATTTTGATGCATTCCAAAGCATTATGAAAGCATTTCTGTTTTAGACTTGGAGTTCAGAGTGTAATCTATGAAGTTTATGTTATGACGAGAGTGAATTTTTCCCCTTTGTTTGTTTGTTTTTTTGGAGAAAGGGTGTTGATTCAAATTCATTTTTTTCCAATTAATTTAATAGAGTTTAAATTTATTTTCTGTCTTTACTCTAGGCAAATGCAGGCAAGTGGTTTAGAGAAACTAGCTTGGCAGAAGGTAGATGGTGTGGTTCGCCGAAGTGAAGAAGGTGCCGAGTTCTTTGTGGAAGCTTCAAATGGAAGCTTCAAATGCAGTTCCTAATTCTTCTTCAGCCTTCCACAAGTTTCTTGACCCCGATATCAGACCACGGAGACATTATTATTATTTTTTTTTTCAAAAGAAAGGTGCAACAGGAGAATTTCCTGAGAGGTCATCCATTTTGGTAGACCCGGTCACTATTTCGGTTCCGGTTTCGGAATTGGAATTGAAATTTTCGGTTCCCTGACCGAACCGAAAAGAACCGCTAGATCGTTTTAAATTTTTTTTCAAAAAATCTTTATTAAAATTAAAAAAAAAAAAAAAAAAAACCGAAATGGAACCGAACCGGACCGGTGGCCACCTCTACATCTTGGTATTTGGGTGATGTTATTTTTTCTTAAAAGAGGAGTACAACATGAGAACTTCCCATGAGCTCATCCATATTAATATTATTATTGTCCAAATATGCTTAATTACAAGGTTATGATAGAGTCGATACATTAATACTGATATGATCGCACCCACTACTGAGATATTATTGTGTAAGTAAACCATATGGTTTAATTATTCAATAAATTATATCGTTTAATTATTCAGTTGTCTCTAAAAAAAATGGATAGAGTGGTGAGCTACAAGTTAATTCTTTTATATGATACAATACAAGGAATTTGTTCTTGTTACATAATTAATAACTTTGTCCACATGTACATAAATAGAAACAAGAATTTTACAAACCAAATCCTGATAAGCAAGCTGCGTGTTGCTACTTTAGTTAACTATTCAAGAAACAGCTTGAGATAGACCTAAATTAAAATTAGCAAGTTATAGATTATTGGTAGTAATGTATTTAGGGTAATTTTGAATTCTCTTGAATTTTAGGAGATTTTAGGCGAATTCTTAAAATGAGACTTATCGATAAAATATAAAGGGAAAATGATACTCTGATTCCTAACATTTAAGGAAATATATATAATTTTTTTAATATTTTAAAAAAGACGTGCATATTCGGATCAGTAATAAATTTTATTACTTTGAATGGAAAAGAATATAACAAAGTATATTTATTATCTATTCTCATATGTTATTATTATGTAAATGAACAATATTAAGTGAAAACAAATAAAATCTGTTAAGAAATGAGGGGTTTGATGTCTTTTTGAAAATATTGGAGAATTTTACGTCTCTTTCGCTAAATATCGGATATCTAAGTGTCATTTATTCATATATAAAAACACATAAAAGTCATATTATACACTTAAAACATAGAATTTTTTTAAATTTAAAGATCTAATTTTAGATTAAATTATAATGCCAATCAAATGTCTTTGCAGACTATTCTTAAACACCTCCAATACTGCCGAATTACTATCACTTCAAAAAGTAAAATTGCTAAGTAAATAAAATTTGGTATCTTAGTAGTGATGAAAAGCTTCTCTTCATGTATAATGTCTCCATGTTAAAGACATCAGAGATAAAATTTGTTGGTAAGAATTACGAAGCATAATCAATTATTTGAATTTGTAGGTAAGTTTAATGAAACTTAATAAATCAATGATTTCATATAGAGAATTATGACGTCAAAAAATTCATATAATCGATTTTTTATAATGAGAAGGTATTGTTTGATTCAGTTTGGTTTATTATTATAGTTGTCTGAATTGCCGAAAGAGGTAATACATCAGTTGAAGGAATTAGTTTGGTGGTGTAGGGCTCAATATCTGATCTTAAAGTCCTGATTTCGAATTCAGAGAGTACGTTTCTTATAAGAGCCTGAGACAACTGATGATTTTATTTGCTCCGTTTAAGCCATCTGATTTGACGGCGGGATTTCCAAACGATTCCAAAAAAATTTAAGACACGCCAGCCTTTTCATGGCAGCGACACATGGCAAATGGCCTTTCATACTCTGCTTAAATTGGAAGTAATGGGTTTAGATTAAGAGTAATAATTATTAGATGTTGAAATTGGATCACCTCTTTAATGTGTGATGCATAAGTGATCAGTCCCCCGGCAATTACGTTTGATTATCCCTCCAAGCAACAACAATTCATTTGACTATTTGTCTATGAAAGTCAAATATTTTTGGACCAATATTGCTCCATTTAATATGATTTACAAATGGGTCTAATAATAAGAGCCAACTCCATTTAATTTTAAGGTTGCTAAATCCTTTCGGACATTATTATTAATCTAATAATTTTAACTTAATTTAGGGTTTTTATTATCGAGAACTCTCCTACGATCACCCAAACAGCTTATGATGGAAGTACTTTCACATTTCTCTCCCTGAAACCTAAACTTGTTAATCTTCCAAACGCGTCACAAGTTAAAAAGCACTTTGGGTTTCAGTTAAAGCTCGCTACAAAAAGCAGTTAGTTACAAGCACTTTTGATCCCACACATAATCATCGTGGCCCAAAACCTCCATGGACGTAACCATGCTCGTCAATTGTCATTTCTCACTCGCATTCACATACTATATGTTTACGTAATAACGTGTTTGGTTCAGGATTTGATCTTCAGATCCTGTGTTCGAATTCATAGAGTACGTTTCTTATAAGAATCTGAGACAACTTGGGATTTTACCTACTCCGATTAAGCCATGAAAGGGTAGTTTGACGGCTGAGTTTCCAACGATTTAAAAAAAAAATGTTTGGCATGCATAAGTCACTCTAATTCCACAACTTTTTTGTGTTAAAACCTGAGTGATTCATAAAAACTGCTTCTCAACTTTTACAGCTTTTCAGTAGAATTAACCGAAATTGCGGACTTGTATAGTAAGGAATTGCTTAGACATGTGAAACCAATCCATTCACCAGCTAATTCTCCATTAACTTTATATCCATAATTAGATATTGTTCATGCTCATACGAAACCTGTTACCTATAACTTCTTTATTCATTGTCTTATATCCAAATTTGTTATCCGCTTGGTCACGGGTTCGAAATATAAACTTATAGTGGGACCCTCATTTTTTGCTCTATATAAAGCAGTTCCTCAAGGTCTCCAAATTCCCAATATCTTTGTGCATAACTACTTGAAGAAACATGAAGAGGGTTTATTTCTTAGCTGCTCTTTTGCTGGCTTTGGTTCTTGGAGCCGTTGAGGGTTTCGATTTCCATGAGAAGGATTTGGAATCTGAGGAAAGTTTGTGGGATTTATACGAGAGGTGGAGGAGTCATCACACGGTTTCAAGGAGTCTTGATGAGAAGCATAAGCGGTTCAATGTGTTCAAGCAAAATGTTATGCATATTCACAACACTAACAAGATGGACAAGCCTTACAAGTTGAAGTTGAACAAGTTTGCTGACTTGACAAATCATGAATTTGTAACCACTTATGCTGGCTCTAAGATTAAACATCACAGGATGTTCCGCGGAGCACGTGGAAACGAGAGCTTCATGTATGAGAAGGTAACGAGCGTCCCACCATCCGTTGATTGGAGGAAGAAAGGATCAGTCACCGCTGTCAAGGATCAAGGCCAATGTGGTAAGGATCAAATTTTCACTATGAATGTTTGCTAAGTCACATTTGCTCTTATAGCTTAAAGTCTAATTTCCTCTTTGATGTGTGGTTTAGGTAGCTGCTGGGCATTTTCAACAATTGCAGCAGTGGAGGGTATTAATCACATTAAGACTAATAAGCTGGTATCTTTATCTGAGCAAGAGTTGATAGATTGTGACACTGATCAAAACCAAGGATGCAATGGAGGGTTAATGGAATTGGCATTCGAGTTCATCAAGAAAAAAGGCGGTGTAACAACCGAGTCTAACTACCCTTACCAAGCTGATGATAAAACTTGTGATGAATCAAAGGTACAACTGTTGTATTGTAGTTTCTTCAATTTGAATTGAACCTGTTCCAGTAGTTAATAGCAATCCGATCCGAACAATTTTGCAGGAAAATTCACCAGAAGTGTCAATTGATGGACATGAAAATGTACCTGCTAATGATGAGGATGCTCTGCTTAAAGCAGTAGCAAACCAGCCTGTAGCAGTGGCCATAGACGCCGGCAGTTCAGATTTCCAGTTCTATTCAGAGGTTACATAACTTAGAAAACCAAACTGCTTGATAAAAAACATTCAACAGTAAATTGATTTGAATGTTATTGCAGGGTGTATATACTGGAGCATGTGGCAAAGAGCTGAATCATGGAGTAGCAGCTGTGGGCTACGGAACAACGCTTGATGGAACCAAGTACTGGATAGTGAGGAACTCATGGGGACCTGAATGGGGAGAGAAGGGTTACATAAGAATGCAGCGCGGCATCTCAGACAAAGAGGGACTGTGTGGTATTGCTATGGAGGCTTCATATCCCATCAAGAAATATGCATCAAACCCAATAGGACGTTCATATTCTCCCAAGGATGAACTCTAAAGTCTAAACAATGTTCACTATTGTCTTTAGCTTAGCTCTTCATCAATGGCTCAGCTGTTACTTCTTGTGTGTTAAAAATTTGCATGTAATGTGCCCTTTGTGATTTATGATTGAATGTTTTGATTAATGGAAATAAACCAACAATTACAAAAATTATTGCTAGCATATTTCAGACAAAGTCTTTTTTTTTTTTGGAATCGTTGGAAACCCCGCAGCTAAACCACCCCTTCCGGTGTCCGGCTGTCCCAGACTCTTATAAGTAATGCATTCCTTAAATTCGAACACAAGATCTGAAAGTCAGATCCTGAGTCCTACACCACCAAATCATGCCCCTTTGGGACTTCAGACAAGGTCTTGCATGAGTGTATTCAATAAATTTTGAGAGGTGCCGCCCTTCTTTCCCCGGAGAAAAAAGGGGTCTTGCACTTGAATGATTAATGGCATGAACCCTTTTCAGCTGACTGTCTTAAGCCTCTGCCTCCTGGCTCTCCTCCATTTCCCTTATAATAACAATGTCTTTCTTTTCTTCATCATCCAATTTGACATAAAGTGACATGTATCACCGCATCAGTTGAAATATAAGCTTTTAAAGCCACTATTGTTCTATTGTGCTTTCATTGCTTCCGCAAAGAGGGTTAGGCTTACTTACCACTTTGAAAGAGTTAAGTGTCTAAGTGCCGCATGGGATTGAGGTAAGAAAATCCTAGCTCCGGATGAAAGTCAAATTATATGGGATATCTGTTTATTATTTATCCCATGAAAGAGGAGTTGGAATCTAAGGGAAGTTTGTGGGAGCAGTGATATGCAGTTTGTTTCATGTTAAAAAATAATTACAGTATATTTTTTTAATATTTTAATGGTGGAAAAAAATTTAAAAATTTATCATTTACAAAACTCATTTTTGAAACAAATCCCAAATTCCCAATTAATAATCATAATTTTTTATTTTTAATCAAATAATACATATTTATCATCTCATTACAATTCAAAGCACAATACCAAATATAGCCTAATTCTACTTGGTACTTTGATGTGGTATAGGAAACTGCTGCGTATTTTCAACAATTGCAGCAGTTGAGGGTATTAAACTTAGCTAGTAATCTTTTTTTTTGAATACATTACAACTCTATAGATATACACTCCAAAATCTATTGGGACACTAAATACATACAATTATAGCACACCCATAAACCTACGTCTAGACCAGATCAAGGTTCCGATTTGGAACCGAAACCGTAAGGTTACGATTCCATCCGGTTCCGGTTCCAAAATCGGAACTGAACCAAAACTGAACCGAAACCTAATTCGGTTCGGCGTGAACCATAACCATAAGGATCGGTTCGGTTCGGGACCATAACCAAATCACATTTTTTTTTTCTTTTTCCAAAAAATAAAGGACTGAACTGGTATTTTCCGGTTCTACGGTTCCAAAAAAGCTGGAACCGTAACCGAACCGTTTTTGAACCAATTCGGTTATGATTCCAGCTTCATGGAGCCGTGAACCAGCGAAATTCGATTCAATTCCGGAACCGAACCGAACCGAACCGTTAGCCAGGGCTACCTATGTTTAGGAAGAGACGAACTAAATCTCCATATGGGAGATATCTACTCTCACTCAAATAATTGGGGAGAAATCTACTCCTAATTTTAGAGACAAAAATCCATGCCCCTGCAGGGACTCGAACGCATGTTCTCCCCTTTTGGAGAGAACATACGTTACCGCTGGACCATGAGCCCAGTGACAGCTAGTATTCTTAAATGAGCAAGAGTTGATTGATTGTGATCATCATCCAAAAGAAAGATGTAAGGGAGGCCTCATAACCTTTCTCTAGGTGTATCAATAAATATTGGTCCACTCCGGAGTAGCTATACTCCAGAGTTTCTCCGGAGTAGACCAAAGTATAGGCCATACCTTTTAAAGTGTAAATGATTTTCTGAATATCTACGGAGCATGTAACTTCCAGTTCATCGAGTTTCGAAGCATTCTTTGTGACATGTTCGTCAAGTGACGGTTCGGATATCATTAAACTATGTATATTATCGGAAATGAGTGATCCGGATCTTCTGAGGGGGACATGTCATAGGATCCAGATCTCTAAATAGGAAATACATGTGGCCAAATATTAGTGGGTGACATTTTATAGTACCCACCGAGTTCATCAATAAAAAGGTCAGAGTAATCACAGAAGCGAGTTACCATTACCATGCTTATGATGGAGTTTTTTTATGATTCCAAGGTAAAGTTTTCTTTATCAGTTCTGAGTTATGATAGTGAAGTTATGAGAGACTTGTATGATCTTGCAGGAGAATTCTCCAGCAGTGTCAATTGAGGGAGGGACATGAGAATGTTCCCCTCAATGATGAGGATGCTCTGCCAAAAGCAGTAGCAAACCAACCTGTATCCATGGCCATAGACTCTGGGAATTCCCATGTCCAGTTCTATTCAGAGGTAAAAACCTGATTTGAGTTCAGAATAATGAATGGCCAGGTTACCTGAACAAAAAAACTAATCATTCCAATTAGTTAAATTTTGTAGCATGCAGGTGTGTTTACTGGACATTGCAGCACAGAGCTGAATCACGGCGTTGTAGTTGTGGATTATGGAACAACACTTTTTGGAACCAGGTAATGGATAGTAAAGAACTCAAAATTACCTAAATGGGGAGAGAAGGGTTACGTAAGAATGCACTGCGGCATTGCTAACGAAGAGGGTCTGTGTGGCATAGCTATGGAGGCTTCATACCCCATCAAAAAATCCTCATCAAACCCTACATGACCTTCAAACTCTCTTCAAGATGAATAAACATATGTTCCCTAATGTCTTCAGCTTTGCTCTGCATCTCAGGCTCAGCTGTTATTTCAGCTTTGAATAATGTTCTGATGAAACTAAATAAAAGCAAGCAGTCACAAGTAACTATTGCTAGCATTTTTCACTTAAGGTCTTGGGCACAAACAATTGAGATCAGGAATTCAAGAACAGCAGCAATATGTAATCATTTATTGCAAATTACACACCAGTTTATATGTAATATTAATATCATTACATTTCGAGCATTATAAGCATAGAACATATAGCATGATAGTCGATAGACAAAGCTTAAAGGTTCGTTTTTATTATCAGTCATACATACATTTGTCAACCGTAGCATCTGATGGGATCATTGCAGCCCTTCTCAGCAGACTGTTTTGAGCCTCTGCCACCTCCCTTTTCCAGATACTGCTGATGATACTCCTCAGCTCTGTAAAATCTCTTTGCAGGAAGAATTTCTGTTACAATCTTGTGACCCTTAAGCTCCAACTGCTTAGCTTCCATGGACTCTCGGGCTAAACGAGCCTGAGTCTCGTTGTAGTAGTATATCCCTGATCTATACTGTGTCCCCACATCACCTCCCTGACACATCAACACAGCAAAATATCAATCCATTATATTGCAGGCTTGCAGCATTGCAAGTAACATCGGTTTTTTGTTATTAGTAATAGCATTTGCTTTGTGTAATAAAAAGACTTAATATTTTGACTATCCTATGGTGACTCGGTGAGGGAAAAAAAAACGAAAATAGTGTTGCTGTATATATATAAAAAGAGATCAATGACAATGATCCAAGACATAACACAACAGTCTCGGTGGTGACGTGGTGTAGGATTTAGGATCTCACCTTTGGATTTGAAGTTCGAATTCAGAAAACATATTTCTGGTACGAGTCTAAACAATCAGAATTTTTACTTATTCTCATTAAGCCGGAATGGATGATTTGACGGTATTCGAAAAAACAGAAAATAAAAAAATAATAAAAATGTCTACGCTTGTGGGATCATAGTTGGGACCAACATATTTAGAAAAAATATATGGTTGGTGCAACTTGAATAATGCGCTTAAAAATCCATATGATATGGACTGTCATGGTTATTTCTTTCGAAATATATTGGTCGCAACCATAATTAATTCCATATGGATAAACTCCGTACGAAGACAAAATCGAGTCCGTAATTTTAATCCAAAACTGACGGGGCACCGGTGGGATTCATACCTGACGATTGAGCGTGGTGGGATCGTGGCGGTCCCAGAAAAGTGAAAGGAGATTGGTGTAGGGGCAAACTTGCGGGTCAAACTGGACCCGAACAACCTCCACGTGGTTGGTGGTGCCGGTGCATACGAGTCTGTAATTGGGATCCGGGACATGGCCTTGTGAATACCCGACTTCAGTCTTGGATACGCCCACCGCACGCTGAAACGCCAGCTCCACTCCCCAGAAACACCCGGCTCCGAATTGGGCGAACTCGTGACCTGGATTATCGGGCTGGTCCAGATCCGGGCCCAGTGCAGGATTAGTCGTCGTGTTGCCCGCCATTATTCGAATTCCTTCCAAGCTCTAAACTGACGATGAAAAAGTAAACGTGTAGTCTCAACGTACCGCACAAAAAAATAGTGTTGATTAGAGAGAGATTTTAGTATTATGTGGCTACCGTTATTTAGTGAATCTAGTCCATGATTGTGGTCACTTGCGTCCTCAAATGGGGTCACTTAGTAACATAACAATAAAAATTTGAATGTTCAGTCCTAGATTCAAATCCATAAAATATATCTGTTTGTGTAATTTTCCGTCAAAGAGCGTGTAAGATTCAAACCTCCTGAGATAAAGTCCCAGCAAATGGTGTTTGATTAAGTGAATAAGCCTCCAAGGGGCGTAAGCACACAAATTACAGTCCTAAAATTACAGAGCTACGAAATTAAAATAAAATGCTCATTTTGAGTCTTCATTTTTCGGTCATTTTCTTTTTCCCATGTTTGAGCTCTTTACAGTGAGCCTCTGTTAACCGCTTGGACGGTTTCACTTTTTTCGGTCCACAACTTCCCAAGTTTTATGCTGGTTACCGTTGGACCATGCGTCTATTTGCTTAGTTCTTGTAACTACTGAGTTCTGCGTCAAAACTGCCAGATCGTGGGTGGTTGCGGCCTAACTGCTAGGTTGTTGGTGGTTGTGGCCTAACTGTTAGGTCGTAGGATCGACTGCAACGCATGGTAATCGTCCTGACCACTCTTCATTTCGTCGTCCTGATTGCAAATCGTTCTGTGGTGTGGTAACTGTTCGCCCTATTTGCTTTTCGTCCCTTATTGGCTCGTTCGTCCTATGGCGATTTTCTTCGCCAACAATTGTCCCCCAAATTCGTCTTGATTGAGTTGGACGATGAAATCGGGACGAATTTCTCAATTTGGGTAGAGTCAGGACGGTATCTATTGGCCGTATACTGGCGTCGACCTGCAGGTTTTCGCTCTATTGTCCTTTGTGCGTCTTACGGGTCGTCCTTTACGTTCCCCATGTGAGTCTATTATTACTTCAATAAATGCGCGACTTTCCCAACACGTTTCATCATGACGCCTATTAATGAGTCGTTTTTCGCGTCATTTCGATGTCATATCACGTCACATGTCACCCTTATTCTTTACATCGAATCGTGTCACAACATCTGTCTAGGGTGACTCTTCATTCTTTTCTTTCCTTCCTCCGTCGATTTGGGTTGTGACACATGTCCTAGGGCGAGCTTTTCACCTTTGTTATATAAGGGCTTGGTATGTTCTTGTCCTCTCTTTACTTTGTACTTCCTTATAGTAAAACTATCCACCTTTTTACCTTCAATTTCTCTAATGGCTTCATCTTCTTCCGCTTCAAAAAAGGCTACCTCGACTTTCAGTGATTACCAAGCCGCATTAGGTGACTATTCTGTGGGTTTATTTGGCATCCACACCCTTAACGAAAACGACGGTCAGTGTTCTCTAGGCCTCATCTTTGTGGATGCCAATGCCATTGCTACGGCCCATTTGGCTCAATTGTTTCCTTCCACTTCCAACCTTCATTTTTCAGAACCACTGAACGTCTCTCCCCTGGCTCAGTCTAACCTCATCCGCACATGGCCTAAACATGATTCTTCATTTGAGACCTGGTTCCAACGTATGTTATTGCATGCGGATACTCACACTTTTCTCGAGGAACATGGCTTCTTTTCTCTCATCGAGCTTTCATTGGTTTTGCCCCATTTTGATCGAAATATGTTCCCCACGTCACTACTCTTATGGTCTTTCGACTACAACGTCTTCCTCTTCCCTTCTGATCCTTTCACCATTACCCTTCGTGACATCAGTGCTATGATCGGGTTGGCCCGTTTGGGCGCGACTATTTCTGCCTGCACGACCTTTCGTTTCCCCCCTCTTTTAATTGACTCTTCGTCATTCACGTCTTATTCTGCCTTCTTTCGTGCATTTTCGAAATCGGTCATTCCGGTCTCAGTGTTAGAGCGTACGGCTTTCCTTCATTACTGGCTTTGCAAATATATCATTTGCGTGCCCAGTCAGAAGCCCGTGGCAGGTTATCTCCCTATTTCATCGGACCTTGCCAACGGTCGTCATTTGGACATGCCTTCCTTTTTGTTGGCCACTATTTACCGTGAGTTGGCCGTTCTTCAAAAACAACTTCGGTCTGGGGCTTCGTCGATCGCCTTTGGCCCTCTCTTGCTCGTTCAACTTTGACTTAGAGCCTATTTCCCAGTCTTTGGCTCAATTGAGTCGAGTCATTCGTATCCTTGTGCTGGTCTTTTGGTCACCCAATTTGGGCCAACCTCTCTCTTTCCTCGCACCATTTTTGAATACTTCTACACCATTTCTCGGGTCCCTTCTTTCTTCCCTTTCTCCCTGGGCGACAGCCCTTCCTTTGTCCACGACCTTTCCGAGTCAGAAGAGGATGAGCCGATCCATCGCATATGGCGCAAGTTTTTATGCAGCCGCGATCTGATTCATACATCTTGACATGGGCCAATGGCAAGGCTGGAGTGGAGGTCTATTCGCCTAACTTCACTGCACGCCAGTTTGGTCTTGTTCAAGGATGGCCTCTCTCATTCTTTCATACACGTTCCATTTAATCGGACCGTTTTAAAGTTCTTTCGCTTTCAGACATAGATCAGTGCTTGTCAGAGACCCGTTCCTTACTATCTTCCTTTTCGGCGGCCTTCTTTTCTCCTTGTACATCGGTCCATCCTCTATTCGATCATTTTTGGCCATCTGGTCGTGACAGACTTTTTTATTTGCCCTCTGCGCGGGTCTTTTCCAACATTTCTTTTTCCTCAAGGTCCTCAGAAACGGCGGGGTCAAAGAAGCCGATAGAGAAAGCCAGGCTGAAGAAGATCAAGCACGTTAAACAGAATCAACCTTCCCCAACCCATAGCTCCGATTCAGACGTGCCCCTTATATGTCAGACTAAGGTACAATCCGAAACTTTTGTCCCCCTATACTTCGCGCTAAGGTACAATCTGAAATTTTCTATGTTATATCTTTTGCAGGTGCTTAGGACGGAACCATCTTCTGTCATGCCCGAAATGACTCCAACTTCGGGGCCCGAAGCTCCCATGGTTGAAGATCCACTGGGGGAAGCCGAATCTAACACAGTCCCGGTCGTTCAACTTCCATCAGATGAGGATGAAGCGACCGAGATTCCAATCATTGAACACCCATCAGAACAGGGTGAAGCAGGTGATGCCACATATTCGACCAGAACCGATTTTCAAGGTACGGGGTCAAGCATAGTATTAGATCGTTCGCGCCCGCTTGTTGAGGAAATCTCAAGGGGCCATCCCATATTTGAATATCGCCCGTTGGACGATCATGTCCCAACTGTTGAGGACCCAGATGACGAGCCTATTCGGTCAGAGGTTGAGCCTATTTGGCCTGATGATGAGCCTCTTTGGCATCATCTCAAATGACTTTATCCATTGGTACGCAGATTGGTTGTTGCGGGGCTTAGAGGAAGTTATAGGGATGTAGACGGCCTTTTTAGTTTGGCCGAGTTGGAATTATTGGAAGAAGCTCGGTCTATGTATAAAGATGATGTACTTCGTCGTATTTATGAAGAGATGAAAGTTATTCAAGTTTCTGGCTCTTCGATTCTGATTCTTCTGCAGAGGCCCAACCAGCAGCCATACCGCAACAATCGTCACCTCCACGGGCAGTGTCCCATGTCCCTTCAATGCAACAATCTTCGGCTCCTGACCAGTCGTCCCCTTCGGCCCCCATGTCCTCTCCTCTTCGGGCGACATCTCATATTCTTTCGGTGTATCAGCCCTCTGCTTTTGAATAGTCGCCATCATCAGCTCCTTCATCTACATCTCTTCAGTCGGCATCTCATGTTCCTTCAATTTAACAACCTTCGGCTCCTGACTAGCCGTCTTCGTCGCCCCTTCGCTCTCTCTCATCTTCGGGCGACTCTCATATTCCTTCGGTGAAGAAGCCCTCTGCTTTTGAACAGTCGCCATCCCCGGCTCCTTCATCTACATCTCTTTAGCCGACATCTCATGTTCCTTCAACTCAACAGCTTGCTGGTCCTAAACATCTGTCATCTCCGGCCCCTTTGTCTTCTCCTCTTCGGGCAACATCTCATGTTCCTCTGCCTTAATCTCATAGGGGAGAGCCTGCACTGACAACTACCGTTGAGCCATCCAATTCTGTTCACAGGCCTGTAACTATAAGTAATTTTTCCTTATCTTTTACCTTTTTTCGCCCTTTTTCCTGATTAACTAATTTTGGCTCTCTTTGTGAACAGGCGTCGGATCCGTTCTTGCAGTCAGTCCAAGATATTTTGAACGATCTTGACCGGTTAGCCTATGGCTCGTCCTTGCCTCCCTCATCTCTGGCCCAGGCTACTACAGACTTGGAAGCCCTTTGGGAGGTTGTCGGCCAATATGCCAGAGAATATGCTCAAGTTGGAGAACATTTATTCCGAGCTAGACCGACTATTGGGTCTTCCTGTTTTGTCTATTTCAGCCGAAAGTCGTCTCTCCCTTCAAGATTTGTAAAGCAAGGTCTCGGCCCTGATTCTTCGTTATCTGACCATACACAGTCAAAAGGTTGGGCTTCACGCTTCTATAACCAAGAAAGAAAGGCTCCGAGATACTATTGATAATCTCCGACAAACTATAAGGGAAGCCACAGACGAAATGGTTATTAAGGAGTCAGTGTTGCTGGATTTAGAACGACAATTACAGGAGATCCAGCACCTTATAGAGGAAAGTCGTATGAGGAAATAGGCCAAGAAAATGGGTATGGCCTCTCAGGTAGCTGAGACGACTGCCGTAATGACCGAGTTCAAAGATTTAGCTAAAGTTGATTTTGAGTGTGGCTTGGCTGATTTGGTGACGGCCGACTTGGAGATGCAAAAAGAATGAAACAATTTGAGGGACATGTTCTCGCTCCTGAGGGATTCGTCTGACGAGCTTCAGCGGCCTTCGGCCAGCAAATAAATATGTGTACTGTTAGGACGTTGCACTCGTCCTTTTGTTTGTAATTTTGGGACATTAATGAAATTATGACATTTATTCATACCCATTTATTTCGTTTCCTCCTTATTTTCACGCGCGAAGACATCATATTCTCGTGCTCCCATAATGAAGACACATAATTTTTCAAGTACTTTCCGTTTATCGCTCTGACATGTATTTCTCCATTTAATTTTTTCAAATGGTATACCCCGTTTGGCAACATATTTTCTACCTCAAATTGGCCTTCCCAATTAGGCGACCATTTGCCATATGCCGGATTCTTGGCACCCAGTGGCAGTATAGTTTTCCACACCAATTTGTCTTTTCTGAATGATTTGGCCACAACCTTCCGATTATACCCCTTGGCCATCTTTGTCTTCTGTGCTTCCAAACGATTGATGACATCGCATTTGACATCGTCCAATTCTAATAAATTTTGGATCATTGCTTCGCTGTAATCTTCCTTTGTCAATTCTTTTTGCAATGCCACCATAGTGGATTCAATATTGACTTCAACTGGTAATACGGCTTCTTGACCATACACTAATTGAAATGGCGTGATCGAGGTACTCGTTCTAGGCGACGTCTTATAAGCCCATAGAGCCCGACTTAAGTGTTCGTCTCATTGCCTAGCATTGTCCGTTACCATTTTTTGGATCAACCCTTTGAGAGTTTTGTTCGATGACTCTGCCTGACCATTTGACTGGGGGTAGTATAGAGTAGTGTTCACTAGCTGGACCCCGTATTCAGTTGAAGGTGAGTGACTTTTGCAGCTGGCATAAGTCCCACAGTGTGCCAAGATATCTTTATTTAGTGATTAAAGTGGAGCAGTTCGATTATGATTAGGGTAAGTGGGAAATGTTTGGTACAGATTTGTCTTTATGTATGAATCATTTTTCTGCAAGTGGAATAAGGGTTTTGTTGGGCTTTACCCTTGGCTTTCCGGTATTCAGTATCTCTGTCTATGGGCCTTATCTGACATTGGTTTCGAATGGAAAGACAATTTTACCCTTGGCCCAAATTTGGCACGTACAGTTTGTCCCCTACTCTCTAAGTCAAGAAGTTCTTTGACTTGGAGAGTATTTCTATACATGAAACAAGATATAAGAGTATCTGTCAAGAATGCATAGTTCATACACGACAGAGAGAATTCAATGTATTTTGGACTAAGAGTAGTCCAAGTCTTCAACTTGGTTTGGCATGAGCCATGGGATATCCTTGGTCGATTGAACCAGATAAAGGCTAGGACAATTTCCATATTACTGGTCAAGGACCAGGAGAGTTTTCAAATTTTTCTAGACCAGATAAAGGTCATGTGCTGAAATTGACTATTTATGAGCCATTGGGGATGTCCCCAGTCGACTGATCCAGATGAAGATCAGGATAATCAATTAACTCTTTATGAGCCATGGGGGATGTCCCCAGTCGACCGATACAGATGAAGATCAGGATAATCAATTGACTCTTTATGAGCCATGGGGGATGTCCCCAGTCGACTGATTCAGATGATGATCAGGATAATCAATTGACTCTTTATGAGCCATGAGGGATGTCCCCAGTCGACTGATCCAGATGATGATCAGGATCATCATTTGACTCTTTCTGAGCCATGGGGGATGTCCCCAGTCGACTGATTCAGATGATGATCAGGATAATCGATTGATTCTTTCTGAGCCATGGGGGATGTCCCCAGTCGACTGATTCAGATGATGATCAGGATAATCAATTGACTCTTTATGAGCCATGAGGGATGTCCCCAGTCGACTGATTCAGATGATGATCAGGATAATCAATTGACTCTTTATGAGCCATGAGGGATGTCCCCAGTCGACTGATCCAGATGATGATCAGGATAATCAATTGACTCTTTCTGAGCCATGGGGGATGTCCCCAGTCGACTGATCCGGATGAAGATTAGGATAATCAATTGACTCTACATGAGCCATGGGGGATGTCCCTTGTCGACTGAACCAAACGGTGGTTCAGGAGTTTACTTGACTCGACATGAGTCCAGGGGAATGTCCCTTGTCGACTCAACCAAACGGTGGTTCAGGAGTTTACTTGACTCGTCATGAGTCCAGGGGAATGTCCCTTGTCGACTGAACCAAACGGTGGTTCATGAGTTTACTTGACTCGTCATGAGTCCAGGGGAATGTCCCTTGTCGACTGAACCAAACGGTGGTTCAGGAGTTTACTTGACTCGACATGAGTCTAGGGGAATGTCCCTTGTCGACTGAACCAAACGGTGGTTCAGGAGTTTACTTGACTCGACATGAGTCCAGGGGAATGTCCCTTGTCGACTGAACCAAACGGTGGTTCAGGAGTTTACTTGACTCGTCATGAGTCCAGGGGAATGTCCCTTGTCGACTGAACCAAACGGTGGTTCAAGAGTTTACTTGACTCGTCATGAGTCCAGGGGAATGTCCCTTGTCGACTGAACCAAACGGTGGTTCAGGAGTTTACTTGACTCGACATGAGTCCAGGGGAATGTCCCTTGTCGACTGAACCAAACGGTGGTTCAGGAGTTTACTTGACTCGACATGAGTCCAGGGGAATGTCCCTTGTCGACTGAACCAAACGGTGGTTCAAGAGTTTACTTGACTCGACATGAGTCCAGGGGAATGTCCCTTGTCGACTGAACCAAACGGTGGTTCAGGAGTTTACTTGACTCGACATGAGTCCAGGGGAATGTCCCTTGTCGACTGAACCAAACGGTGGTTCAGGAGTTTACTTGACTCGACATGAGTCTAGGGGAATGTCCCTTGTCGACTGAACCAGATGAAGGTCAGGATAATCCCCATACTACGGGTCAAATGACCAGGGGAATTACAATATATTCTGACCAGATGAAGGTCAGATCTTCTATTTGACTATTCCTGAGTCAAATGGGCATTGTTCCATATTGAGGATGTTCCATTGTCTTATGTATCAAGACGACCATACATATTGATAAAGTTATAAGGGAGTCTACAAATAATAGATCTGATGAAAGTTTAAGAAGATTTCATTCTACAACACTTTGAAAAAGTACATCAGAGCTTACATTACCCGATGAAGGTCCAAGAAAGTCTACACACTCCACTATACCTAAAGTAGGTACATGGGAGTCTACACATATTATATATGATGAAGATCCATGGGGGTCTTCATTCTACATTCTACAAGATCTAATACGAGTCAATGAGGATCTTGATACTACTAGACTTGAAGAAGTTCTATGAGAGTCTTACCTTCTCATACTACTAGTTCTGATGAAGGTCCATGATACTACTGTCGAATGAACTATCAAATGGACCTGTGAAAGTCCATAAGGCACAGTCGAATGAACCTAATGAATATCTATGTGAATCTTCATACTACAAGACCTGATGAAGGTCTCGAGACTACTGTCGAATGGACTTGTCGAATGGACTTGATGAAAGTCCAAAGAATGAAATTACTTATTCTCTTGATGAGGATTTATGAGACTACGGTCGAATGAATTTTATGAAAGTCCAAAGAATTCATCACTCACTCTCCTAGACCTGATGAAGGTCCATGAGACTATGGCAGAATGAACTTGGAGAATATCTGTCAAGGTTATCACTCTTCACACTTCTACAATACTACTGTCGAATGAAGTTTGTCGAATGGACCTGATGAAGGTCAAAGGTCATCACTCACTATAATAGACCTGAAGAAGGCCAATGATACTACAATGGAATGAACTTGATGAAAGCCATCAATGTCATCTCCATTCTACGAGACTACTGTCGAATGAACCTGATGAAGGTCCAAATGAATTTTCATTCTACCTGACCATGAGACTATTGTCGAATGGACCTGATATGGTTCATGACACTTTTCCAATGCTCTCAAGGGTTTATGGAAATCTATCCACAAAGTCTGGAGTCAGATGATAATCTTCATACGTAGTGTGGAGATGATTATCTTCACATGTAGTATGGAAGAGATGGATGCCTATCAAGGTCATTACTAATTATACAAGACCTAACTAAGGTCAATGATACTACAATACAATGATCTTTGATGAAAGTCACATAAAATTTCCATACTACCTAACCTGATAAAGGTTGGTCGATTGGACCTCAATGAGATCTAAGAGAGTTTTTCATTCTACTAGGCATGATAGAAAATTCCATATGTAGTATGAAGTTGGTAATATTAAATCAATGTAGCATTGAAATGATGTCTAACCTTTCATGTGATTTGGAGATGAAATTTCATCTATGTTGTCTCGAGAGGGTGACTATCCTTCAATGTCTTCTGAGCCTTCATGTAATGTAGTATGGACCATCTTTCTAATTTTTGAGATTCGTTCGTATAATGTCGTATGGAGCCTCTTGGCAGTGTGCTAAAATTGACTTTACAAAGCTTGAGTTTTGTAGCATGTAGTTTTGTTAATTAGCTCTGATTTCATGCTACAAAAGTGGGGTTCAATTGTGAGTGGATGATAGATTCCTCTTTCAGGCTTTCTCTTTCACGTAGGATCGATTCATGAACCATGCACGAATGGGCGCATTTTTCATTGTTTTCCATGGTTCATGGCCTCACCTAGGTTGTAGGATTTTTGTGGCTCTTGGTACATAACAATTACAATTCCATCATTAATTCAAAAATCTATCGAAATATTGAAGTTAAAGTCGACCAAGTAATGCATTGCCAACAAAAACTTGGATGAGTTTTAAATTGAATTATGTGAGAACTGAATCAATTTCACTGCCACTTGGCCTTTAATGTGAGAGCAGAATCTGTTCTTATCTTTCCTTGCCTGTGTAATAAATCTGTACTTACCTGAGGTTGTTCCAGTCAGTTCGTTAACTTGCTGCTGGTTCTTTTACCATAAAATGCTTTTCGAAAGTGGCAACTCTCCCTTCCCATGATGTTGTGTGGATATCTTGAATTCCAAACAGAGCCCAACCCACTATCAAGGCCAACTCACATATGGCTTTGAAAATTAATAAAAGTTTTCAAGCCTTAGAGATAAGTATAAGCTTCCATACGACAACATGTTCACAAAAGGCCAAGAGGCTTAAGGCTATTGTGATCCTACATGTATGAAGCCACATATAAACTGCTAAAGAACCAAAGACAAATGCTAGATTCCATTCACAAAAGGCCAAGAAGCTATGGCCATTTTCATCCTACACAAATGAAGCCACATGTATACTGCCAAAGTACAAAGGACAAATGCTAGACTCCATGCACAAAAGGCCAAGAAGCTATGGCCATTTTCATCCTACACAAATGAAGCCACATGTAGACTGCCAAAATACAAAAGTCGAATGCTAGACTACATGCACAAAAGGCCAAGAAGCTATGGCCATTTTCATCCTACACAAATGAAGCCACATGTAGACTCCATGCACAAAAGGCCAAGAAGCTATGGCCATTTTCATCCTACACAAATGAAGCCACATGTAGACTGCCAAAATACAAAAGTCGAATGCTAACCTCTATGCACATTGATTTTCCAGTTGGTAAAATGTCGGAAGGAGCGTGAACTATGGTGGATGAGTCGCGCATGCATGTTAAAGAAAGTGTAGGACCCATGAGTAAACTACCAAGATTCCAATTGCCTACACTCCAACACACATGTTGAGATTGAAGGGCATTTCGGTCCAAGAAAATCACAATGCATAGGTAGCATGGCACCAAATGTCATAGATCCTCAAAAGAACACATTTTACTCTCATATGGACTGTAGGCATGTAGCAACTTTTCATCCCACATAGACGAGGCCACACTATGTGCATGTAGCATGAAATGCGCCCCTTCAGCTTCCAATTATGATTAAGCACCCATTGGGCTCGTTGTGGGCTTGTGGTTGTAACGAATGGATATGCAAATTTGGTTGAGTTTGGTTACATATGCGGCCTTAGCGACATAAGTGGCAACGAGTTGCTATTGATGATTACAATAACAAGACTCCAATGCATAACATTCCAAACAATAAGGTGTAGGACATACTTATGTTTGTTGAAGAAATATATTACCAACAATTCAATGCACCAAATGCCAATCACGTTTGTTGAAGAAATACATCAATAAAATTCCAATGAACAACATGTCGAACCATAAAGTGTAGGGCCTTGATGAGTATACTACCAATGCACAAAATGGCAGCACCTTTTTTTTTCTATGGCTTATGTCAAGGGTTTATTTTTGTGTTTTTCTTATTTAACATGGGCTGCCAATGAAGCTTGGGTGAGTGTACCTAGGGGTGTGCATTAATCGGTTTTAACCGATTAACCGAACCGTTTCGACCCATTTTTTTATTACGGTTCGGTTAATTTGGTTAAATCGGTTATTGCGGTTAAATTTTTTAATTTTTTCGGTTATTCGGTTCGGTTACGGTTATGAAATTCGTTTAACCGAACCGACCGATTAACCGAAATTAAATTATATATATATATATATTTCAAAACCCTAAACTAAAAATAACACTTAAAATTTAAAAACCCTAGCCGCTCTCCATCAGTCATCTCTGTACCAAACTACCCTAGCCGCTCTCCATCAGTCATCTCAAAATCCTTCTCTGCTCTCAGCTTGTTCATCTGCTCGTCTACTTCAAGCCTTCAATTGCAGCTTCAAGCCTTCAATTGCAGTCTTCATATTCTCATCTTGTTCATCTATAACTGTAAGTTTCAGCACCATTAACAGCCGGGAATTTCGCAAAGCTGGTAAGGTAGTTGAATCTCACCTGAGCTTTGGGATGAACTTTGTACAGTCGTCATGTAATCTTGGTTTCTCCTTTTTATTTTTCACTTCTATTATTAGTTCATGCTTCATAGTGATGAAACAGTGGCTTTAAACAAATGAAAAGACTCAATAACCATTCTATTTCCTTACACTCGTCTTGGGAATTTTGTAATCACTTAAGAAATTTGTTCTCGAGTCTATCAATATTATAGTGTGTCTTACATAATGATGCCTAGTGAGGGGATTTAGGTTTTTAAATAATGGACACATTTTTTAAAGAAATAAAACAGTAGCTTCGTTTGCTTCTTGGTTTTTCCATTCTCTCCTTATTTATTCTCCTGATAAAATTCACGAGACAATTTGATAAATTTCCAGGTGATTGATGGAGCATATGATGGGGTGAGGCTAAATTGTACAAACCAAGCTGTTCTAACAGACAATGGTCCTGATAAGAAGAGCGGTAACAATTTGCCTTTGGAAATAATGCCATCCGAGCAATTTGAGCCATTGTACAGAACAGCCTTAAATGTGCAGGTACAAATTGCAAATTTTTTTTTTGCAGTTAACAATACATTATCTTCCCTAAACTGTTATTTCTCTTTTATTTTCACTTGAAAGGAAGGGGAATTGTCGGTTCTTCCTTTATCAGTATATGGAGATGTTGCAATGGCACTAAGACTCAGAGGAGTACTCTGCCCCTTATCAGTTCTTCTTCTACCTCTATGACAAAAGAAATGTGAGCACATTGCAGAACCCAGAAGTTATTGGCAATAGACTGGCAATTTTAAATACAAGTCTTGAGTTTCATTGATATCTCATTCGTTTTCTGTCTTAACAGAATCTTATTCCTCCTTTTCCTTGGGGTATCTACTTAGATTTTCATTTATCTAGCCTGATATGTTTTCACCGTGTCCTTGTTCTGTAGGCTGGCTTAGGGGGATTATCTTTCGATGAAGGGCAATTTTCTGTTTTTGGGTAAATATTTAAACCTCTAATATGTTGTTTTGTTTCATTTGCTAGAAGTTGTAAGCTAGAGACCTTTTTAAAGACATGAACTCATTATATATTTTTTTCACATATTATTCCAATTTGCAGGTACACAACAGCGGGGAGAGACATTCTGCCACAGATCAAAACTGGGGATGTGATTCGATCTGCAAAGCTTGTTGAAGGTCAAGATCGCCTCTTATTGCCAAATGAGAGTTGATTTGCAGATTATTTTCATTTTCATTCTTGACTCTTTGCCGTATTGCAAAAATGATAGTTGCATGTTTTAAAAAGAAGCAGCGGCACTTGAGCCAACATATGAATATACTGTAGCAGCTTTTTGCAGTTTGTTTTACATCAAGAACGAACTTCTTTGAGTTGTTTTTTGACTTTCTTGATTGTCTTCTCAAAAATGATGGATGAATTTATGATTTGATGTCTTTTTGATGGATTTGAATTTATATTTGTGTAATTGTGTTAAATGCTTTATTGAAATTTGATTTTGATGAATTTATATTTATTGGATTGGTTAATAACCGAATTAACCATAACCGACCGAAATATAACGGTTAATTGGTTAATGGTTATGAGTCATAAATTGGTTAATTCGGTCATAATTTTATTTAACCGAAAATTTCGGTTATGGTTAAAAAATTATGGATTAACCGACCGAACCGACCGATGCTCACCCCTAAGTGTACCATTTTATTGTTGTTGGACCATTCATCCTGCATATGTAGTGTTTTTTTTTAAAAAAAAAAAATATCATGTCCAGTCTTTAGACTTGGTGAAGGTCAATAGAACCACGGTAGACTAGACCCGATGAGTGTCCATAAATCTATTGTCTACTGAATCTGATGGAGATGGATAAGAGTCCACTCTACTGGGTCTGATAAGAATTTATGAGGCTAGTGTCGTCTAAGCCTATAATGGTTCAAGAAAGTCTTCGCTCTATCGGACTTATGAATTTCTGTGAAAATAATCATTCTACTAGACATGATGAATGATTTCCTATGTAGTCTGAAGTTAATGGTATCCATACATTTCATATTAAGAATAGATGAAAATCATTTCATGTAGACTGGATAAGAAAACATACCTTTCACGTAGTCTGGATTTTCATTTAGACATGGGGAGATGGCAATCCTTCCACGTCCTCTGAATGGGATGAAAATCCTATTAGCATTGTCTGAGGTAGACGACACAACTTTCATGTCGTATGAAAAAGATTGAGATTTATCCCTTTCGTCTGAAGAAAATAACTATCCACTTATGTCATCTTCATGTCGACTGGAATGGATGACATTCTATCAATGATAATTTTTCCCATGTTGTCCTGAGGTAGTGACAATCCATTCATGTAGTATGGAGTTGATGCTTTATTGGGAAAGAGTATTGATGTTATCCAGACTCAACTTTTCCTTATTGATAGTTCGACTTAATGTAGACAGGAGAGAATTACTCCAATATTTCATTTCACATGGAAGATGTGACTTGTTATGAAAAATCGGTTGGTGAAATGTGATGGCTTTTTTTGGTGATTAAATTGATGGTTCTTTGATGATGAATTTTCACTTGTCATATTCTTGAATGCTCATAAGAAAATGGGTTGATAAGATAGTTGGAAAAAGTTGTAGCCTCACGCCTTTGAGGGGCCGAAGAATGAATTATGTTACAAATACTATTGGAGATTAGTACTGGAGTTTTACAGGGATCAATTTCCATCTGCCATTGATCGTAACTGTTTTGTAGAGTGGCTAATTATGCCACCATAGGATCTGGTGTCTGTTTGTAAGGGTTGTAGACTGAGTGGTCTTTACTTGCTATGAATCGCTAAGGCCCCACGGTGGGCGCCAAATTGTGGACGCTAGAATTCGGCCGAGGTCCACAATCAGAATTTGTAGGTTGGGGGCATTAGCGATCCTGCAAGACAAAGGTAGTAGAGTGAGGGGAGCAGACTGCCCACCGGTGTGGTGGGTGCCGGGGGCACTCCAACGCTCAAGTCAGTAGTATGAAATGAGTAGTAAATATGTAAATGGGAAAGCAAGGTTTGATGTTACCTTGAACTCTTTGGGTGGCCGTGAGGGCGGTGGTAAGTGTATAAGGGGGATGGAGAGCTCTGAGAGAGCTAGTGTCAGAGAGCAGAGGCTTGTCAGAAAGAAGTCTCCTTGTCAGAAAGAAGTCTCTCCCTGTTTCTCGTATTTTGTTGCAATTTATAGTTGAAGGTGAGTGACTTTTGCAGCTGGCATAAGTCCCACAATGTGCCAAGATATCTTTATTTAGTGATTAAAGTGGAGCAGTTCGATTATGATTAGGGTAAGTGGGAAATGTTTGGTACAGATTTGTCTTTATGTATGAATCATTTTTCTGCAAGTGGAATAAGGGTTTTGTTGGGCTTTACCCTTGGCTTTCGGTATTCAGTATCTCTGTCTATGGGCCTTATCTGACATTGGTTTCGAATGGAAAGACAATTTTACCCTTGGCCCAAATTTGGCACGTACAATGGATAATATGCTCGTTTATTAACTTGATAATCTGCTCTTGAGAAATCTCTACTACCGGAATTGCTTCTACCTATTTGGTGAAGAAATTTGTGGCGACGATGATGAAGGTATGTCTTTTGCTCTTGAGAAATCTGCATTCGTCTATTTCTATTTTCGTTTCTTTAATGGTACTTAGACACGGGTGATCAGCCAAGAAATCTGCCAAAACCTGATTTTTTATGGCTTTCTGGGGTTCGTGTCGTATATCGAATTCTTATAATGACAAAGACTATAACCCCACATTTGATGCTGCAAAATAGACTAGAAAACATGTACTTTATTATGTAATTAGGTACACAGTAGTCGGCCTAAGGTATGTGCGTAATTTAGTACATGTGAAATACAAAGTCAAACACAACTTCTCCATGGGAGAATATTACATTCATATTCAACAATTGTCTGCTGATATAGATGGCTCTTTCGACATTCGCATGTCGTATGTGCAATCATTCCAAACTATGTGTTGCTCTTCAGCGGATATGTGAAGCTTTATTGGCCATCAGGCACAGAGGGTACCATCACCGGGGTTGTGACAATAATTCTTCGGCTATCGAAAGCCTTTTGATGTTCCTCGGTCCAGACAAATTCGTCCTGATCCTTTAGCCTCAGCAAGGGCGAGAACACTTTAGTTTTTCCTACACAGTTTGAAATGAATCTTCTTAAGAAATTAACTTGTCTTAGGAATCTTTGCAACTTTTTTTTATTTTGGGGTGGTGTAGGCATTGCATTTTCGCATGTGAAACCCGATGATGAGTCTCATTTGGAGGCACTACCTTTTGAGTCATGAAAGCCGCGGGAAACGGATATCGGAAGGGGGAATTCAGAAAAACAAGCTCACTGTCTTCGTTGGTGCTGCGTTCGTTACTTCGTTCGAACCTCGTGCAGATTGCGGACGTTCGTGCCGCGTGCGATGAGGCGTTCGAACGGAGCCGGTAATTCTGGTTTTGCTGCTAGCCTCACACCCCAGCCCATTTAGCTCCCCAAAGCCCATAAAACACATCCCAAATTAAATAAATAAATATTAAATTAAATATAAACATTAAAATAAAACATTTAAACCATTTACCAATTATTAAATAAAATTACCAACTTAAACTAAAAAATCATGCCTAAATTAAACAAATCACATACTAAATCAAAATATAATCATACCAAATTAAAATCAATCCTAACCAATTAAAGCCAATCATATATTTGACTTCCTAATCTAATAAGATATTTACCAATAAAAATATTTGTATTCCTAACCAACACAAATTAAATATTAAACTTCCTAACTAAATTATTTTGTCCCCCCTCATCCAATCCTTCTGTTGAATACAAAATCAAATCCTTTTTTGATGCCCAAATCTCTTCCTTGTGACACAAGGCCAAACCCTACCCTCCTCTATATAACATGACCCAAACCAAGGCCATCCCTCCTCTCCAATCTCTCTAGCTCATACACACAATTACACACAAGATTATAGCAAGAAATCCTAGACATCACAAGCAAATCCAACCAAACAATCCCTCTCTTCCATAGCCGAATCTATCACAAAATAACACCCCTAATCACCACCGAAAACCAGCCCTCTAAAACCTCCATACATCACGAAAATCACACAAAACACAGCAGCCCAAATCCTTAAAAAAAAACAGTAACATAAAAACTACATAGATAACCTTAAAAATAATCTTCATAATTGCACTAAGAACCCACACAACTTGGAATAGTTCTTTGAAAACATTGAAACAGGTAGCCCGTGCAGTGAGCAGCAAAACAGGAGCCGAATAGGAGCAGAACGGAGTTCGAACGTAAGCAAAACAGCGAAGCAGTGAGCTAGGACGTTGAACCAGCGGACCAGAAAAGTTGCGGAGCTTTACCCCCCTTTCGATTTCCGTGGAACGCGAGTCCGAGAGACGGCTTAAAAGGTTAGACCTGAGGGTATCTTTCACACTTATTCTCATTTTACTTTCTGGTCATTTATTTTGATTATATTTTCTGTATTTGTGGTATATGTTGTGTGTATGATGTATGTTGTGGGTATTGGATGAATGAGAGATGTGTCAACTCTCGCGGTATATCGGATGGAAACCCGGACATAAATTTCATAGCCGATTCCGAATGGACGGTAATATGATCTGTACTCGGGCCACAACTCCACGTACCGCTTGAGTAAACGGCACCATCTCTCTTTCGTTGTGTTGCTTTTTGTTTATTTAGTTTTCTACTTGAATTCAATATGTTGTTTAGTTTTGCATGATTCAACCAAGCGCATGGGCTTAGTGAGTTAGTCCAAAGGTCCTCCATTTAGGAGACAAAGAGCCGAAAAGGCCACCTTCGTGACACTACTTCGCCGCGCCGGTTGATGTATGTTCGGTTGGACGCGAGATACGTTCAATCGGGCATACTTAGTTTAATATTATTATTATCTTTATTTTCGTATGAGTCAATCGAGCGCATGGGCTTAGTAAGTGTGACGTGAAATCCCCTATGGGGAGAGGCTAAAAGCCATTTACCACGATGCTTTGCCGCGCCGGTTGATGTGTGTTCAGATTGGACGTAAGATGTGTTGAATCGGGCATACTTGGTTGATATGATTGATTCTATCCTTGTATGCGTGATGTGATGCGCATGGGCTTAGTATGTTGGTCTAAAGGTCCTCTCTTTGAGAGATCAAGAGCCCCAAAAGGTCACCTTTATGGCAGTACTTCGCCGCGCCCCTTATTTTCTGTTTACGTATTACATCCCATTTCATGCATCAGGTCCGTGTCCGTTCGAACGCGTTTGCAAACGCAACTCGAACGCGCATACATTTTGCCTTATCATGCATCAGGTCTCCTTTCCGTTCGAACGCGTTACGAACGCTACTCGAACGTGAGCATTCTGTTTCCTTTCCGTTCGAACGCGTTAACAAACGCCATACGAACGTGAGCATTCTGTCTCATTCCGTTCGAACGCGTTAACAAACGCCATACGAACGTGAACCTTCTGTTTTCGTTCGAACGCGTTTACGAACGCTACACGAACGCGCATCTACGTCTTAGTTCATTTGATAGGTCTGGTTCCGTTCGAACGCGTTCTCGGACGTTACACGAACGCGAACCTTCTGTTTACCGTTCGAACGCGTTTACGAACGCTACACGAACGCGCACACTGAACTGAGTCTGTCTTATTATATTCATGCATATTTGCCTATTGGTTGATCTTTCTTTGCAAATGTGTCAATGTATACCATTCATATGCTTGTGTCATGATAACATTTGAGTATTATTTCTTGCGGTATATCGGATGGAAACCCAGACGTAAATTCCGTAGCCGATTCCGAATGGACGGTAGTGCGGTCTGTACTTGGGCTACAATTCCACGTACCACTTGGAAAAGTGCCCATATGTGTGCTTGTATGGTTACCATGTGTGCTTGTATGGTTAATATGTGTGCTTGTGTTTTCCTGAATGTGATATGCAAGTAAAGTTGTATGTTAGTTGCTATCTTGATATATGTTAAGCATGCAAATTAAATGAAAGATATATGTGAAAGGCGTACATAGTTTTATTTTACAATGAGAATTTAGAAGCATGATACTCTTGGAAATAAGTGTTACTTAAGCTTGTTTAAATTATTACATAAATCCTTTCATTACAAGTGACATAAGTAAGGGACCATTCCGAACCCAACGGTTTGAGGTCTTCCCTTGCGAGGGGTGAGTGCGGCCTTAAATCTTTGTCCCGGTTCACACCGGGTGGCGACTCCATGTTATTCAGTATTCCAAACTAGGCCGCGAGCCTAGGAACGGCGTCGCCCAGGTCCTGTGTCCCACAGTCTGGCGACTCCACTGGGGATGTAATTGGCCCCGAAATATTGTCTTGTAATGAGTGGATTTATGTTTTAATTGGCCATGTCTATAGTGGATAAGTGAGGGTTTAATCAAGGGCACTTTGAGGCTAGGTAATGGTTTGGTGTCTTCCTTCACTCACTACCTTTCTAGAAGGAAAAGCTGTGAGGACACCTATATGGCCATCTACTTGTAGCCTTTGTGATGGACTAATTTGGAGGACTCGTTGTTTATTCCTGACAACAAGCGATAAGAGCCTAAGAGGCTTGGGTATTTAAGTGAGCCTCGCTCCACCTTCCCTCTGGGGGATCTACAACGGGAAATCCATTTGACAGTCCGTCACACACCATAGCTCATTGGCACGTACCTTAGTGTATAAAAAGGGATACGCTCGCTTGAACCCTTGAGTGGGGAGACCTAGTTGTGGGCTATCCTTCGCCAGTGAGAGCCTTTGTCCATACTCTTGCAAACCCACCCATAGACTGGTTTATATGGTTAAAGTAGCAATTATTTCCTTGAGTATGTGCTTGTGGACCATCCTCATTTGGATGCAGTTGGACTATTGTCAGAAATGCGGGCTTGCTGGGCCATTTAAACTGGGGCAAGTTCGTACTGTATGACTATTAGGCCCAAGGCTTCTGAAATGTTGATGGGCCATTATGTAAAAATTATTATGTTATGTTTGCATTATCTCCCTTCTATGCTTATGTTTGGGAACATCACCGTTTGGATCCATTTGGACCATTTGTCATGGGATATGGACTTGTTGGGCCATTTAAACTGGGACAAGAACGTATTTCATGACTATTGGGCCAAAAGCTTCTAAGTGATTGATGGGCCACCTTGTGCTTGTTTCGGAATATTATCATTTGGATTTAGTTGGGCTCTTTGCCATAAGACATGAACTCGTTGGGCCATTTAAACTAGGACGGGTTCACCCTTATGACAGTTGTCCCAAAAGCTTCTAAAATGATAATAGGCCGATTTGTTTGAGAATTTTATTTGATTTAATATATGTTATATATTTCTTATGCATATCATGCATACATATACCCTGTTAACATCCTTGTGTCTTAAAAGACACCATAGATACCGTTTGGGTTAGAGAAGGAACCAGACTCACTAAAAGAACAAGTATGAGTGAATCCGATAATGAGGTGTCCCGTATGGATCAGTTAGAGAATGGTCTCGCCAAGATCACTGAACAGTTGCAGGCTTTGACTACTGCTATGGCTGGTATAGCTGGGTCTCGTGCCGGGGTTATTCTGGGGATGCAAGACAAGAGGAATCTCCGAACAGATTGGGGGATGATACCCCGCTTTTGATGATATGGCAGAGTATGCAGCAGGCAGAGTATCTGGGTCTCAGCAGAGTTACAGAAACTTCGGGATCAGGTTGAGTCAGTTACCCGCAAGATGAGGGGTAAGAATGAGGACTTGCTGGATTATGACACATTGACTTTTGAGGAACAGTTGCCGGCACAGTTCAAGATGCCGGATATGGCTAAGTTCAACGGGAATGGGGATCCGAGGGTGCATCTCCGACAGTTTGTATCAGTCATGAGTTCAGTTGGCTTATCTCAACGCCAGGTACAGAAAATGTTTGGAATGTCGCTTGAAGGAGCTCCCGTGGTATGGTACCACAGTTTGGAGAAGAAGTGAAGGAAGATTGGAGGGAGTTGCTGATGCTTTCCTGAAGCAATATGTCACTGACTTGGAGATCGATCTGTCACTCCGTGATCTGGAGAATGTTAAGCAGAAAGCGGAGGAGAGTTTTAAGGAGTATGTGGACCGGTGGAGGGGTCATTATTGAAAATGCAGACTAGGCCTTCGGAGAAGGATCAGATCAAGATGATTATCAAGGGCACCAAGCCCTCCATTTACGGCAAGTTGAGGAGGATGACCTCCATGATTGCAGACTTTCGGCAGTTGAGGGAAACTGTCATGGATATTGAGGAAGAAGAGGCCGAGAATAGAAAATTCTATGGTCTAAACAGGAGGCCCATTGGGGGAACATCGGGAACAAAGCCCGTTTCTGCTGAAGTTGCTGCTATCCGGAACAGGCAGTTTTCCAACTTGGGAAGGCCCCTGTCTAAGGTGCTAGAGAAGTTGAAGAGGCAAGGGCTTTTAAAACCCTTGGATACCAAACCATTACCCAATCCCCTACCACCACATATTAACCTAAGCCTTTATTGCCACTTCCACCAACAAAAAGGCCATGACACCGACAACTGCGCCCGACTCCGCCATGAAATCCAAGACCTAATAGACTCCAAGAAAATACCCAACCCAGAAACAGAACAGCCCGATACACACAGAAACCCCTTACCCAACTACCGTGCCGTACCACCACCAGCCTATATGATCAATTCTGGCCTTCCAGAAGACCTTGTCCTAAAATCCTTTCACCCTCAAGCCTTTTGCCTGGGAATCTGGGATAGCACTAGTGAGGATGAGTTTGAGCAGAAGAAGGACTTTTGGCTTGATTTCTCTAGCAGTGATGAGGAGGAAGTAAGGGGAATGACACGTAGCGGTCGTTTTTATAATGATATGGCGGAAAGGGTAAGGAAGCTTTGACAGATGGTAGAGAAGTGGTTGAGGCTGCAGAAAATACTGAAGGGGATATAGTGCTGAGGCAATTGAGGAAGACTAGAGCACAAGTCAGTATCTGGGAACTATTATGTGCATCTCGGGAGCATAGACAGGCTATGGTTGAGGCCTTGAGCAAGATTGTGGTACCGGAGGATGCCAACCCCGCAATGTTTGTTGGGTCAGTTCAGAAGGAAGCTTTGCAGATATCCTTTTCTGAGGATGATCTCCCGCCGGAGGGGAGGAATCATAATAGGCCTTTATTTATCAGGGCCGAAGTGAGGGGCAAGAAAACTTCATGTGTGATGGTGGATGACGGTTCGTCCATCAATGTGTGCCCGTTGAAAATTCTGGCAAGATTGGGTATGAAAGCAACAGACTTGGACCCCTCCAGTATGACTATTAAAGCTTATGATGACAGTAAGCGGGGAGTTGAGAGTTGAGGTACCTTTGTGGCTATGGTCAAGGTAGGGCCGATTGAAGATGAGGTTGAGTTCACAGTGCTGGACATCCCAGCCACTTTTGCCTTATTGTTGGGAAGGCCTTGGTTTCACAAGCTTGGGGGCGTGCCTTCCACTTTGCATCAGATGATCAGATTCCCGTATGAGGGAGAGATTGTTACCATCCGGGCTGAGTTAGATAGACAATGCCGTGGCTGCCTTGGAGATACTACCTTTCACGAGGTTCCAGGTATCAGCCACTTTTGAGGAGTGGGTGGATCCTAGGGTGGCTAGGATTATGGAGAAAATGAAGTTTGAGCCGGGTAAAGGTTCAAATTGCCGGATTTCAGAGGACAGACTACTCGGAAGGGTTTGGGGTACAAATCTGACGAAGAAAAGCCGAAGGTCAAGAAAAAGGGCCTGAAACTGATGGAGTGCTTTGTGAAAGCTTCAGGGTATCAAGGAGAGCCTGAACCTGTGGAAGTCAATGGGATTGTGGTGCCTGGGTTTGAGATCTTCCAGGATTTGTTGGGTGAGAAACCATTGACTGGAAAAGCTGTGGAAACAGAGATTTGGGAGAGAAGAGCTGATGAAGTTAGAGAGCCTGACTCTGGAAGAAGATGAGAAGCCTGAGAAGACCTGATTGCAGAGGAAGAAGTGTCTATAGATGATGAAGACATTTACCTTCCTGACTTATTTGAATGTACTTCCGCATTATCCAATAATAAAGACATTTCTTTTGCTTACTTGCCTGAGTCATTTCCATTCACTCTGCATGAATCAAGCATATTTGACATCAGTTCAGCCAGAACTATTGCATTTAACTTGGGCACACTTGAGAACCCCAAAGAAATTTTGATTGCAAGTGAAGTAACCTCCGAAGAGAGGGAGAAACTAGAAGAAGTGTTGGTCAGATATGCCAAAGTATTTGCTTGGTCTTATGAAGACATGCCCGGGGTAGACAGAAACATTGCTCAGCACACGATACCAACTTATCCGAATATGAGGCCAGTAAAGCAGAAACTTCGACGGATGAGACCAGAATGGGCTGAGAAAGTCAGAGAGGAAGTTAAGAAGCAGATAGATGTGGGGTTCCTGGAAGTGGTAAAATACCCTGAATGGTTGGCTAACATAGTGCCGGTACCGAAGAAAGATGGGAAGGTCAGAATGTGTGTAGACTACAGAGATCTCAATAAAGCTTGTCCGAAAGATGATTTCCCTTTGCCGCATATAGATGTTCTGGTTGACAGTGCGGCTTTGTCTGCTATGTATTCATTTGCGGATGGATTTTCAGGGTACAATCAGGTTCTCATGGCTGAGGAAGATAAACACAAGACTGCATTTGTTACCGAGTGGGGTACCTATTGTTACAAGGTGATGCCGTTTGGGCTTAAGAATGCAGGAGCTACTTATCAGCGGATGGCCACTACACTCTTCCATGACTTGATGCACAAAGAGATTGAGGTGTATGTGGATGACATGATGGTGAAATCAGAAACGAGAGTTGGGCATATTGAGGCATTGGAAAGGTTCCTTCAGAGAGTTGACAGATATAACCTGCGGCTTAATCCCAAGAAATGTGTGTTTGGGGTGACATCAGGGAAATTGCTTGGTCATACAGTGGGAATGGGCGGAATAGAGGTAGACTCCGAAAAGATCAAGGCAATCACAGAAATGCCTGCACCGAAGACAGAAAAGGAAGTCAGGGCATTCTTGGGAAAGATTCAGTACATCAGTCGGTTTATTGCCAAGTTGACATCGGTATGTGAGCCTATCTTCAAACTGTTGAGAAAAGATCAGCCAGTGAGATGGAATGAACAGTGTCAGACCGCCTTCGACAGAATCAGAGAGTACTTGGTGAAGCCACCCGTATTGAAACCTCCGAGGCCGGGTAGACCTTTGATATTGTATTTGGCTATAGAATCAGAAGCATTGGGAGGTATGATGGTACAGGCAGATGAGACAGGGGTAGAACATGCAGTTTATTATCTGAGTAAGAAGCTGCTTCCGTATGAGGCTCGGTATCAGGAAGTTGAGAAGATCTGTCTTGCAGTGGTATGGGCTTCCAGAAAGTTGCGACATTACTTCCAGTCTTACAAGATCCAGGTGGTGGCAAAGGAGAATCCTCTGAAATATCTTCATTCAGTGCCTTCACTAGTGGGAAAACTGGGCCGATGGTTGGTATTGTTGACAGAGTTTGACATTGAGTATATCACCTCCAAAGTGATCAAGGGACGAGCAGTAGCGGAGTTTCTGGCATTGCAACCTGTTGAGGGGGATCAGTATAAGTTTGAGTTTCCAGATGAAGAGATCCAAGCAATAACAGTTCAGAGATGGAAGATGTATTTGACGGAGCAGTGAATTACAAGGGAGCCGGAATCGGAATTGGGATCGTGATAGTAACCCCGAGGGAGAGACTTGCCTTTGGCTAAGAGGTTGACATTCAGAGTGACTAATAACATGGCTGAGTATGAAGCATGTGCTTTTGGCCTGGCAGCATTGATAGCCTTGAAGGCCGGGAGTGTGGAAATCTACGGAGATTCTATGTTAGTAGTTCAGCAGATGCGAGGAGAATGGGAACTGAAGGAAGAACGGTTGAAGCCTTATCTTTTTCACCTCAGAAAATTGGCACATGATATCCCCGAGTGTAAGTTTCAGCACCTACCGAGAGAAGAGAATCAGATGGCAGACGCATTGGCTACACTAGCAGCGACTTGGGAAAATCCAGAGAAGTTAGTGATGAGACCATTGATACTGACAACAGCAAGTAAACCTGCTTATGAGATAGAAAGAATTCTGGAAGTTGAGGTTGACGACGGTAAACCTTGGTATTATGACATTCAGAGGTATCTGGAACATGGTGAATTCCCGGAAGGGGCGGGCAGAAAAGACAGAATAGCCATTCAGAAGTTGGCTTCCCAGTATGTGACTTTGAGAGGGGAACTGTACAAGAGGCAGGCAAACGGCATTCAGTTGAAATGTTTGAGAAAAGAAGAAGCTCAGAAAGTGATGGAAGAGGTACATGCCGGGGTATGTGGTCCGCACATGAATGGGTTGAACTTGTCCCGCAAGATAGTGAGACAGGGGTTTTATTGGTCAACCATGGAGACAGACTGCGCGAAGATGGTAAAGCACTGTCATGACTGTCAAGCACACGGTAATTTGAATCACTTACCGCACACAGAATTGCACGGGTTGTCAGAGCCGTGGCCTTTCTCAGCATGGGGAATTGATATGATTGGGGAAATTCGACCAAATGCATCAAATGGGCATCGCTTCATAGTGGTGGCAGTAGATTACTTCTCAAAGTGGGTGGAAGCCGAATCCTTCCGTAATGTTACAGCGAAGCAGATGGCAAAGTTCATAGCTCGGAACCTCATTTGTCGGTATGGTATGCCGCATCATGTAGTGACAGACAACGGGGTCCAGTTTCAAGGAGAGACGAAGGCAATGTTACAGAGGTATGGGATAGGCCACCACAAGTCATCACCGTACAGGCCGCAGGCAAATGGGGCAGTTGAGGCAGCCAACAAGACTATAAAGACAATTTTAGCCAAGATGACAGAAAATTGTAGAGATTGGGCTGAGAAGTTACCGTATGCTTTGTGGGGGTACAGAACATCGGTCAGAACGGCAACGGGTGCAACACCTTACTCCTTGGTCTACGGAATGGAAGCAGTATTGCCAGTAGAAGTGGAAATACAGTCCCTGAGGGTATTAGCAGAGGCAGAATTACCGGAACAGGAATGGGCCGCACAGAGATTTGATCAGTTGGTACTGTTGGATGAGAAGAGAACGAAGTCTTTGTATCACATGCAGTTGTATCAGAAGAGACTAGCCCGGGCATTCAACAAGAAAGTACGTCCCACAAAGATCAGAAAGGGTGATTTGGTACTTAAGCAGTCGAGGCCGTCGACGACAGATCCGAGAGGCAAATTCAGGCCTAACTGGGAAGGACCTTACATCGTTCAGAAAGTCCTGGGAAATGGAGCAGTGAAGCTATCAGACTTGGAAGGAAATGAATTCACAGAACCAATCAATGTCGACAGGTTGAAGTTGTACTTTGCTTGAGAAGACTTGGTCGCCAGCGGAAGACCTAACCCAACGGGATAAGAAAACTCCTGCATACATGCATACACGTAACCTATATTGCATATTTTTGTGTTTGTTCTGTTTTGTGTAAACAGGTGTTGAAGACGGAAAAGAGCGAGCAGTAAGCCAATCAGAGATGGCAAGGCACAGCATTTGATATGGGCAGTAATCTGAAGATTGAGGTCCCAATGAAGTTAAGTTCCGGGTATGGGTCTCGGAGGGCGAAGCCCATATCGGCTAAGGAGCGAGGTTCCACATTGTACCAGCTTGGGGGCGAGGCCCATATCGACTGGGGAGCGAGGCTCCACATCACATCATGTCAGCTTGGGGGCGAAGCCCATATCGGCTGAGGAGCGAAGCTCCACTCCACATCATCATTTTCGGGATGCGTCCCAGGGTCGAGGCCCATATTTGTCAGCGGTATTGGGATGCGTCCCAGGGTCGAGGCCCCCGTTGTCGGTTGCAGCTATTGGGATGCGTCCCAGGATCGAGGTCCACTGCATCATCATTTTCGGGATGCGTCCCAGGGTCGAGGCCCACATTTTGTCAGCGGTATTGGGATGCGTCCCAGGGTCGAGGCCCCCGTTGTCGGTTGCAGCTATTGGGATGCGTCCCAGGTTCGAGGCCCACATCATCAGCAGCATCGAGACGCGTCTCAGGATCGAGGTCCACTGCAGTATCAGCTCAGCTCGAGACAGCTAGCTAGCCAGGTAAGTAAAATGCATTGCATAACTTTGATAGGATTGTTCAAAGTCACACACTGCACAAGTCCCATCAAAGTGGGGGCGACTGTAGGCATTGCATTTTCGCATGTGAAACCCGATGATGAGTCTCATTTGGAGGCACTACCTTTTGAGTCATGAAAGCCGCGGGAAACGGATATCGGAAGGGGGAATTCAGAATAAACAAGCTCACTGTCTTCGTTGGTGCTGCGTTCGTTACTTCGTTCGAACCTCGTGCAGATTGCGGACGTTCGTGCCGCGTGCGATGAGGCGTTCGAACGGAGCCGGTAATTCTGGTTTTGCTGCTAGCCTCACACCCCAGCCCATTTAGCTCCCCAAAGCCCATAAAACACATCCCAAATTAAATAAATAAATATATTAAATTAATATTAAACATTAAAATAAAACATTTAAACCATTACCAATTAAAATAAACAATTACCAACTTAAATAAAATCATGCCTAATTAAACAAATCACATACTAAATCAAAATATAATCATACAAATTAAAATCAATCCTAACCAATTAAAGCCAATCATATATTTGACTTCCTAATCTAATAAGATATTTACCAATATAAATATTTGTATTCCTAACCAACACAAATTAAATATTACAACTTCCTAACTTAAAATATTTTGTCCCCCCTCAATCCAATTCATTTCCTTGTGACTACAAAATCAAATCCTCTTTTTGAACCCAAAATTCTCCTTGTGACACAAGGCCAAACCCTACCCTCCTCTATAAAACATGACCAAACAAGGCCATCCCTGGCTCTCCAATCTCTCTAGCTCATACAACAATTCACACAAGATTATAGCAGAAAATCCTAGACATCACAAGCAAATCAACCAAAAAATCCCTCTCTTCCATAGCCGAATCTATCACAAATAACAACCCCTAATCACCACCGAAAACCAGCCCTCTAAAACCTCCATACATCACCGAAAATCACACAAAACACAGCAGCCCAAATCCTAAAAAAAAAACAGTAACATAAAAACTACATAGATAACCTTAAAAATAATCATTATAATTGCACTAAGAACCCACACAACTTGGAATAGTTCTTTGAAAACATTGAAACAGGTAGCCCGTGCAGTGAGCAGCAAAACAGGAGCCGAATAGGAGCAGAACGGAGTTCGAACGTAAGCAAACAGCGAAGCAGTGAGCTAGGACGTTGAACCAGCGGACCAGAAAAGTTGCGGAGCTTTACCCCCTTTCGATTTCCGTGGAACGCGAGTCCGAGAGACGGCTTAAAAGGTTAGACCTGAGGGTATCTTTCACACTTATTCTCATTTTACTTTCTGGTCATTTATTTTGATTATATTTTCTGTATTTGTGGTATATGTTGTGTGTATGATGTATTGTGGGTATTGGATGAATGAGAGATGTGTCAACTCTCGCGGTATATCGGATGGAAACCCGGACATAAATTTCATAGCCGATTCCGAATGGACGGTAATATGATCTGTACTCGGGCCACAACTCCACGTACCGCTTGGGTAAACGGCACCATCTTTCTTTCGTTGTGTTGCTTTTTATTTTATTTAGTTTCTACTTGAATTCAATATGTTTAGTTATGCATGATTCAAACAAGCGCATGGGCTTAGTGAGTTAGTCCAAAGGTCCTCCATTTAGGAGACAAAGAGCCGAAAAGGCCACCTTCGTGACACTACTTCGCCGCGCCGGTTGATGTATGTTCGGTTGGACGCGAGATACGTTCAATCGGGCATACTTAGTTTAATATTATTATTATCTTTATTTTCGTATGAGTCAATCGAGCGCATGGGCTTAGTAAGTGTGACGTGAAATACTATGGGGAGGGGCTAAAAGCCCTTTACCACGATGCTTTGCCGCGCCGGCCGGTTGATGTGTGTTCAGATTGGATGTAAGATGTGTTCAATCGGGCATACTTGGTTGATATGATTGGTTCTATTCTTGTATGTGTGATGTGATGCGCATGGGCTTAGTATGTTGGTCTAAAGGTCCTCTCTTTGAGAGATCAAGAGCCCCAAAAGGTCACCTTTATGGCAGTACTTCGCCGCGCCCCTTATTTTCTGTTTATTATTTAATCCCATTTCATGCATCAGGTCCGTGTCCGTTCGAACGCGTTTGCAAACGCAACTCGAACGCGCATACATTTTGCCTTATCATGCATCAGGTCTCCTTTCCGTTCGAACGCGTTACGGACGCTACTCGAACGTGAGCATTCTGTTTCCTTCCGTTCGAACGCGTTAACAAACGCCATACGAACGTGAGCATTCTGTCTCATTTCCGTTCGAACGCGTTAACAAACGCCATACGAACGTGAACCTTTGTTTTCCGTTCGAACGCGTTTACGAACGCTACACGAACGCGCATCACTGTCTTAGTTTCATTGCATCAGGTCTGGTTCCGTTCGAACGCGTTCTCGGACTTACACGAACGCGAACCTTCTGTTTACCGTTCGAACGCGTTTACGAACGCTACACGAACGTGCACACACTGAACTGAGTCTGTCTTATTATATTCATGCATATTTGCCTATTGGTTGATCTTTCTTTTGTAAATGTGTCAATGTATCACCATTCATATGCTTGTGTCATGATAACATTTGAGTATTATTTCTTGCGGTATATCGGATGGAAACCCAGACGTAAATTCCGTAGCCGATTCCGAATGGAGGGTAGTGCGGTCTGTACTTGGGCTACAATTCCACGTACCACTTGGAAAAGTGCCCATATGTGTGCTTGTATGGTTACCATGTGTGCTTGTATGGTTAATATGTGTGCTTGTGTTTTCCTGAATGTGATATGCAAGTAAAGTTGTATGTTAGTTGCTATCTTGATATATGTTAAGCATGCAAATTAAATGCAAGATATATGTAAAGGCGTACATAGTTTTATTTTACAATGAGAATTTAGAAGCATGATACTCTTGGAAATAAGTGTTACTTCAGCTTGTTTAAATTATTACATAAATCCTTTCATTACAAGTGACATAAGTAAGGGACCATTCCGAACCCAACGGTTTGAGGTCTTCCCTTGCGAGGGGTGAGTGCGGCCTTAAATCTTTGTCCCGGTTCACACCGGGTGGCGACTCCATGTTATCAGTACTTCCCAACTAGGCCGCGAGCCTAGGAACGGCGTCGCCCAGGTCCTGTGTCCCACAGGTGGCTTAAGCTTTGCAATTGCCCGAAGATTATTGGTGTAATCTCAATTCCCGACTAGGTGACTAGAAGCCCAGGAAATTTCCGGTACACCACCCCGAAAGCACATTGACAGGGTTTAACTTTAATTGAATTTCCTCATTCGTTCAAAAGTCATCGCCAAGTGGCTAAAGTGATCGTCCATGGTCATAGACTTGACCACTTATATCGTCTACATAAACCTCTATGAATTACTGAGATCATGTCATGGAAATTATATTCATGGCCCGTTGGTAAATGGACCCCAGCGTTTTTTGGCCGAATAGCATTACCACCCACTCATTAGCATCCTAAAGACCCCGGGCACCTGAATGAAACCATTTATGAATATCATTTCAGACAATTGTAAATCTGGTTATAACCTGCCTACCCATCCATAAAAGAATTTAGATTTGTTCCCTGCTATGGAGTCTACTAGAAATCCACCGTAGGCATGAGGTACTGGTCTTTGGTGTTGCCAAGTTCAAATTTCTAAAATCTATACATATTCTTAGCTTTCCATTATTTTTCATGACAGAGACGATATTTGACAACCATTCTACATATATGGTTGTTCTAATGAATTTCACCTTCAAGTGGCACTAGACTTCTTTCTTAATGTGAGGCATAATGTTGGGTGCAAACCTCCTTGGAGGTTGCTTAAAGGGCTTGTGGTTTGACATAATTGGCAACCTATGTTCCACTAAAGTTTATCTAGACCATGCATTTCATCGTAGTCTCAGGCAAAACAATCTTTATATTTTTGTAAAAGATGGATTAGTTTTTCGCGTACTTGGCCTCTAGTTCCTTGTTGATGTAAGTGATGCGTCTGTCGTCCTCACTTCTCAGGTTTACCTCGTCCATAACGTCTTGTACCTTTGTAATGTTTGCCTTATGCCGCCCATTCAGAGTGTACTCTTCTTCCTCATTCGGTTGTTCGTTCTTGTTACATCCTTCCATAAAGCAATCCACTCCGCATGCCTCTCTTATTCTATTTTCTGTCTGATGTGCTAGTAATTTATCTCTCAAGGCTGAAATTACGGTCTGAGCTTCGGCTTCAACTTCTTGTTCCGTTACATAGGCCATTAAGCTGGCCCTGGTGGCCGCAAGCGCGGCTTGTTCTTTACTCTGTTTGTTCTTCTCCATTTGAATTGCTGGTTTCATGGCCATGCGTTGGCCCTCTGAAAGCCACTACAGTTGGCCTTGTTTGTGCGAACAAGTCATTTAGCAAATCTGCGGGGTACGGCTCGTCATTCTGGGCCACTATGGCCGAATTTCCTATTTCGTTCAGTACTCTTGTTGGCCCGTAATTCCCTCCATACATGAAATATTCGGCCGAATTTGTCTCTGCTGCGAAAGGCTTATTATCGGCGTGTATAATTTCTACTTCATCCTACTGATTCCAAAAAACCAGACATTGATGAATGGACGAATGAATACATCGGCTTCCGTGGATCCAGTCTCGTCCCAATAGCATGTTGTATGTAGTCGGTCCTTCTATTACGAAAACACTATTATCTTTGTAGTGCTTCCCACATGTAAGTCTAGTAGGACAACCCATTTAGTTGTCATTGCCCCTCAATTGAAACTTGTAAGCACCACCTCCGTAGGAATGAGATCGTCCGACTTTGCTAATCGCCTCAGCATCCTAACCGGGATGGCATTGATGACTGCTCCATTATCGATCAATACTTTAGTGGTGGGTATTCCATTCGCCTTTGCTTTCACGTACAACGGTCGGAGGTGCTTGGTCATTTGTGGTGGTGGTTTCAGAAATATCACTTTCTCTGACATTCATACCTTCATCGTTTCATCACTGATGGTATTTGTCTAAGGTGACTCTTCATCCTCGACCCATCCGGAAGGTGGCAATGTGATCGGTGCGTCACATGAGACATTATTGACGAACATCCTCCGTTTTTCCACCCTGGTTACGGCCCGTTTTACCTTGGGCGTTCCGTATAGGACGAGGTATGGAGATCTCCCCAAGTCCTCTCCTAATGTCCCAACTGTAGGATTTCCGGCATTATATAATTCTCTGAGGAGCCGATTTTATGCTATCACTCTTCTTCGTGCTTCGGTCCTGATATCTATTGCTTCATCTACATCAGTCAGTTCCTCGTCTGAGGCCTCCCTATCTTTTATCGCGAGTGCTGCGAATTCTGTCTTATCACCGTCGTATACATCTTTACTATTTCCAGAGATTTCATTGTTGTCCCCCTTGAACTTTTCGAACAACATGTAATGATTAGCCACGATCGGCGGCATGCTGCCAAACGAAATAACAATAGAGGGTTCTTCATTTTCGTCGATCGAATTTGGTACATTCTTTACAGCTCTCCTCTATCTCTTCTCTGCCATCACTTTCCTTACTGCTTACCTCCGGCTTCTTCCTTGCATGAGCACTATGGTCAGTGGTGACTTTCACTTCACTTTACTGGCGCATCATACGGCCATATATTCTTTGGTGTCTTCTTAATTGTGTCGTTGTCATTTCATCCTCATTAGGGTAATTCTTCCCTGGCAGTTGGTATGAGTATGGCCGATGGTACGAATGCCATATGTTGGGTCGATGAATTTTTGGCCTAAACGTCCTTATATTTTGGACGAAGTTTAAATGCTCTCCATAAAACTTATGTGCGACGGTTCTTGGCTGCCATGCTGCTGGCTCCTTCTTCACAGGCCTTTCACAGGTATCTTTCAGTTCTTTCATCCACTCTATGTTGTTTTTGCACCATGCACATAAATTTTGTGGATCCCTAATTTCTTGTGGTGCTTCAATCCTTTCAAGAGAGCTTGAACGATGACCGTTTTGATCTTCGTCTATGACCAGTTTGAATTTTGGCAAGCTCATTTTGGTGAGGTCCGAGTTGATCATATTTAATTCCATCGGCTTTGGAAAATGATTTTCGTCCACCACCATCTTTTTTTCGAATGTTATTCGTCCAGATTTTATGGCGTCCTACAAAATATTCCGAAAAACAAGACAATTGTTAGTTGAATGAGACCATGCATTATGCCACTTCCAGTATTTTTTATCACCGATTTGTTCGGTGCTTGGCAATGTGTATGATCGCTCAACCTAATTTGCTTGCTTTATATAATTGATCGAATATGGCATCGACCTTCGAGATATCAAAAGAGAAGTTCATACTCTTTTTTGTCGTTTTCTACTTTGGCCCGAGGTTCAGCCCACGTCTTGCGGATGTACGGCTTACCTTTAACCAATTCGGCCAAACATAAGTCGACCGATTCGATGTCCATTTCACCTATTTCATAGTTGATATTCCTGTAATAGGTTCCCTTGCTAGAATTTTTCATTTGCTCATCCTCCATTATTAACCGTTCCTATCGCACCACACTTGTGGTGAGTTAGGGGAAGTCCCAGAACTCGCGATCTTGAAATTTCTTTTTTAGATCAAAGTTGAGACAGCATTGAGCGATTCTCACAAACTCCTTTTCTGATAAAGGCACGTAACATCGGCCTCGAGTCGCTTTGAACCTTTGTAAGAACATCTCAGCCCATTCTCCTGGGAGCTGTCTCAAATTTGCCAAATCGGCCAATGCCACTTCAGATTCGGCCTTATAAAATTATACATGGAACAACTGTTCCATTTGTTGCCAATTTTCCACGGAATTGGGCGACACGCTGACATACCAGGAGAAAGCTACTCCTGATAGCGAGCCGTGAAATAGCATTAACTTATGGAAATCATTTGTGTCTCCACAATGAAGGGTCAATCGCCCTATGTGTTCCATGGTAGAAACTTCATCAGACCATGTAAACAGAGAAAATTCTGGTATTTTGTAGTTCCTAGGCCACGAATACGCTATATCAATCCAATCTGGATATGGCTTTCGATATCTCGGTCGAATCGGCCTTACCCCTAGACCGAATTGATTCTGAAGAATCTCGATCATTTGTTCTCTCAACATATCATTTCCATTGAATGGCATCACCATGGGTAGTGGTTGTGGTCCTCTCACAAATGGGACATAGTCATGACCTTGCCCTTGCGGACCCTGGGGACCTTGGGGCAACACCACTTCATGTTGTACCACGTTTAGCCCTAGGTACGGGCCATTGCCTCCATGACTCACTCCCCCTGGTTATCATATGGGCAGTAACCCATTGCGGAGGAAAATTTCTTGGAAGAGCCTTCTAACTGCTTGGTGCATAATGAGGTGTAGTCTACGGTAGGGCTGTCCCCCCATTTACATATTTGGCCATCAACTCATTCAATGAGCTTAGATGTTTGGCCATATTTTCATAATGTGAGTTATTAGCCGAAATAAACTTATCTATGATGTGAGCATTTTGAATCCTAACATGTTCGACAATATCATGGGTGAACTCGTCGAACAAGATGCGAACCGAGTTAGGGCCTAATTCTCGCATAGTGTCATATCGGCTAGAGTCTGCCAGACCCTCGAAATGGCCTACCACGGTTGGAACGTGGGGATGGTTGGTTTGCTCCAGTCCCCCTTCCTTCGTACTTGAGCCAGTTTGAGTGTTTCTTTTCGGAGGTATTTCCACTTTATTACATCAATTCTCCCACTGTGGTCGCTAAAAACTGTTTGCGCAATTTTCCGTCAAAGAGCATGTAAGGTTCAAACCTCCTGAGACAAAGTACCAGCAATGAGTGTTTGATTAAGTGAATAAGCCTACAAGAGGCACAAGAACACAAATTACAGTCCTAGAATTACAGAGCTACGAAATTAAAATAAAATGCTCATTTTGAGTCTTCATTTTTCGGTCATTTTCTTCTTCCCATGTTTGAGCTCTTTATAATGAGCCTATGTTAACCGCTTGGACGGTTTCGCTTTTTTCGGTCCACAATTTCTCACGTTTCATGTTGGTTACCGCTGGACCATGCGTCTATTTGCTGAGTTCTTGTAACTGCTGGGTCATGCTTCTAACTGCTGAGTTCTGCGTGAAAACTGTCAGGTCGTGGGTGGTTGCGGTCTAACTGCTAGGTCGTGGGTGGTTGTGGCCTAACTGCTAGGTCAGTAGGTCGTGGGATCGACTGTAACGCATGGTAATCGTCCTGACCACTCTTCCTTTCGTCGTCCTGATTGCAAATCGTTCTGTGGTGTGGTAACTATTCGCCCTATTTGATTTTCGTCCCTTATTGGCTCGTTCGTCTTTTGGCGATTTTCTTCGCCAACAATATCTCTTGTAAAAAATTCGATTTACATATTCTGTTTAAACTCAGATCAAGTAGCTTGGTGACGAGATTTCCAACATTTTCAAAAAAAAAAGGTCATATACAGTTCTTACAAAGGTGTTCACGGATCGAGTCGGATATGATTTTTTCAAATTTTACGAAACCCGATCGGGTCGGGTCACAAGGGTTGATAAACCCAAACCCGAAAATTGAGTATGCAACCCGAACGGGTTGGCTCACGCGGGTTGATAAACCCGAATTCGAAATTTGAGTATGCAAACCCGAACAGATCGGGTCACACGGATCGGGTTGGATCGGTGAAAAAAATGATTTTATTTATTTATTTATTATTTTTAGACATAAATACTATTTATATCTCAAAACTCGTCATACATATAAAAATTCAAGATAAAAAAATAATAAACAACTGAAATAATAGTAAAAATTTTAGAAAATAGAAAACTAATAAAAAAAATATTTTTTGGAGTCGGATCGGGTTGTGTAGTCAAACCCGTGAACCGACCTGTAAAAAATCGGACAGATCAGGTCAACTCGAAATTATATATTTTTTTTAAAACCCGCTGGATCGGGTCAGGTCGGGTTGCGGTTTGACCCGACCCCATGAAGACGGTTATCAAATTAATGGATAGATTTTTCCACTGCAATCCTAAAAAAAATATTGTTTATAAGGTAATCGTAATTCTATAAGTCAATAAGACAATAACTAATCTATAATACTAATCTATTAATTTTAATGAAAGGCAGTGATGTGACTTAACTGATTGAATTGTAAAAGAAAATTCTTTTAGGATTTAATTGTAAACCATGCTTAAAAACTGGTCACATTTTTAAAGTTAATTGATTAGGATTAATAAAATTAAATTATAAATAAAAATTCTTTATGAAGCGTAAAAATCAAATAACTTATAAAACTCATAAAATCATTATCCCTAAATTAATTGTTTAGGCTAATCTTTTGATTAAGAAATATTCTTAAGCTTTTTAATTGACTAATTGCATTTTTAGCCTGGGCCTGAGGCTCTTAGCACAGATTTTATGGACTCATAGTTCTCAAATCCATTACGTTAGGTCCATTTTGTGCGTTTTTTTCTTCTGAAAAAATGCAAGATTATTGCGTGAAAAAATTGGTTGAGGATTTAAATCAATTTTCGCAATTTTATTTAATATTTTGAAGCATATATATTTTATCTCATGATTATTGGTTCAATATTTAGCAGAAACTCATGATCTTAATTTTATTTTATTTTTTAAGAAAATAATAATCTACTGATCCTTGAGACTGTTAGATATTTATTGATTAAGTTATGAGAATAGGAGAAAATAAAGGAATCTCACATCAAAAAGTTACAAAAAGAAATAAGTGTTTAAATACATTTATTGCACCAATTTGATTCAAATTGATTGGTGAGAATTTTGGAGGGAAACATAAATTTGGCTATGAATTAATATTATATAGTCAAAGATAGGCATTTGGGCATTTAATTGTTTTAATTACCAATTAATATTTTTTTTCCGAAATTAATTGTTTTAATTAATTTATGTTAACTGTTATGACAGTTTGATTAGAAAGTAAGTGTCCCTTGCCAAGGGTTGCCTAAGGTTTATAAATATCAATAAAATTCCATAATTCGAATTATTAGAAAATATTATCTCTTTCTCTACAACTTATTTTGGTGTTCTTGGGAGAAATTCCAGATTTACTAGCTAGAATTTCTGATTAGACTTTGTAGAAATCTCGGAGGAGTCTGGCATAAACTCGGAAACACTTATAGTTGAGACATTAATTCCTTAAGAATAGTGAATACACTATCAAAACCATATTCATATTCTGTAATTTAGTTATGCTTCCATTATTTCTAACAGGGACTTGCAAGTGAAAACATTTTGCTTGGAAATCTAAGTATGGCCACGCGAGTATTGATTCGGCCGCATGCATGTATTGTATTATAATCTTCGAATTTTTTGAACATATGGGACATCAAATCTCCACTTTATTATCACAAAGTTTTAGTGTTTTACCAATGGCAGACCAAGTTTCCAAGAATCTTCAGTCAATTAGCAATTTTTTTTTAATCGTTAAAATTGTTACCACCAAACTATCTCTTCTGAACTTAAACGGAGTAGGTAAAATCATCGACTATCCTAAATTCTTATAAAAAAACACATTCCTTAAATTCAAATCCAAAATCTGAAAATTAGATCATAACCCTACACCAACAAACCATATTTATTATTTACAATTAGCAAAGATGATTACACATGAATGATAAAATCAAACAAAACTTTAATTGAAGTCAATTATGACACACTCAATGAATGCTAGTTCAAACTTGTCTTCCACCAACATTTGATGGCCATCAGGCGATGATTGGACATCATGTGTGCACTTTTCTTTTCATGGCCAACCAATGAGATGACTATAAAGACAATCGTGATAACTTTGTTTTTTGAAACGATGAAACCCAGCCACCAAATCACTCATTCTGGGTCGCGGCGCGGATAAAATCACCGGCTGTCTCAGGCTCTTATAAGAAGTGCACCCTCTGAATTCGAACCCAAAACCTCAAGATGAGATTATGAATCGTACACCACCAAATCACACCCCTTGGGACTAAAAGACTCACATTATAAAAGACATTTGCATAATTTGATACTTTGAGAACCCTACGTATTAATAAGTTTTTCAATTTCAACAATGCTATTAGCACTTTCCTAATCGTACGTCCTAAATAACTAAATTTTATCTTTAATAGTTAATTCAAACATTAAATAATTAATTCAATTCAATGAGTACTCAAAATTCCGCTGCTCAAAATATTTCATTATTTTATATTTCTGTGATTTATTTATAAATATTTACATATCAATCCATATTTGGACTTTGAATTATCCTCTGCTCTCTCTTTTTTACCAATCAGAATAGGGAAAAAGCACGCAACATTGCTTTAGCTGGATAGAGCTTTTCATAATTGTGCTAGTTATGTAGTTCACTTTCCTTGGCCTATGAAGAACGAGTAAAAATAAAAAACGAGTAAAGTTTTTTTTTTTAAAAAAAATCTCACCATAGAATCACCCGATCCGGACTTAAATGAAGTATGTAAAATCTCTGTTTATCTCAGATTCTTACAATAAATATACATCTAAATTTGAACATAAGACTTGATAATCAAATCCTAAACCTGTGGATAAAAATAAAAAATAAATAAATAAAGTAAAGAAGACAAGTAACAAATTGCTCAAATAAATGGAGGAGAGATTAAAAAAAAAAACTACAACCAACCACTCCATTCCATCTATTAGATCATTGGCAAACAAACTTATCCACTCACTCTACCCTTTTTTAAAAATTATTTTTTTGCCTATTCAAAGGGGGTACATGATCAAAATTATTTAGGCCAAAGAAAAATAGAAAAGAAATAACTCACATTTACAAAGTGTTAAAGAAAAATCAATGAATGTAATATAATTTATTGAAACGAAAATTTATATATAAAATTACAAATTTATGAACCAAAATAGAAACTTAATCAACAAATTAAATCAGAATCGAAACTTACAATTCAAATAACCAAAATCAATAAACTCACTGACTTGTAAGATTGAGGCTCGCGTATTAAGTTATGTCCTATAACAGAAATTCGCCCATACTCTTGTGCTTATAGTTCGTTGGACGTCTGCCACAAGGATCCAACAATCTGTAAGTCGAAAATCTGCCCCCGATGTTTCAACCCCTGACAAATCTACTGGATGTTTGTTTTCAAGGATCAGATGTTTGTATATGGTAAGTTCTGTATCTCAAAGAACATATGGATAATAATTATTAACTCATCTCTACAATACTATATTTCTATTTATAAATAAAAATAGAAAACAGTTAAAATGATGAATTAATCAAAACTTTTTTTTTTCTAACTGTTTTTGTGATTCCAACTCTTCTGAAGAGTTATGTTCTTCTGTCTTCAAACTTAAAACCACAAAAAGCAAAAAAAACATTTTCTAGCACAAAACATTTAATAAATCCCAAAAGGTCCAAGACCCATCTTTGATTAATTAAATATTTATATTAAATATATTAATTAATTAACATGTCATGTCAACCATCCACTCACTTCGAGCCTAAGCCCAAGTTTCATTTGTCCAATATAATATAAAAATTTATAAAACACTCACTTCATTTACTTTTTAGATATGGGACTACTCCCGGAAACTCTTAGATAAAGGACTCGACCTCAATTTCTTAAGAATGAAAGGAATAGGCCAGTAAAGGATAATTCATAGTTTAATCACACATGGTGCCTCTGGATTTTGGTGAGACAATGAAGATATGGTTTTGGCAGACACCACTTTCCTTACTAGAAGCCTCCACCGGCCATCCTCCCCTCTTTTCTCTACTTGTGCTTTCAATTTGTATTGCCTGTCACATTCCAAAACGACAATATATCTCAAATAATGGTTTCAACCTAAATCAAAATATCAAATGACCCTGTTTGTGATAGATAGATAGAGATCGCCCTAAGTTATCCTAAATTTTAGAGTCTTATAAGAGTTTTTAAAATGAGACACTGTCACTAAAGTATTAAAAAATATATATATAAAAGTCTTATTATATAATTAAATTTGAAATTTCTTAAAATTTGGACCAAATTTTAAGATCTCAACTAGCCGCCTGTGTAGACTATTCTAAAATCATTTGTGAGATAAAAACATGTAAAATGACATCAATTTACTTGATCGATTCCAAAAAGAATATAGAGGATCTAGGAGTCTTAACAAATGCACAGGATCAAGTTGGGGGACCATTTTAATGGCCGGCCAAGTAAAGTGCAAGCAAGTCTATCCCCTCAAATCAAAATCTTATCATGTATTCAGAGTTTGGTGATTTCTATATTGGTGTATGTGATATGCCAACTACCATTTTCAGTCCTGAGGCATCACCATGGGCAGCATAATGACCTTTTAATACAACTCAAAACACAACAAATGTGAAACGTATCTAGATAATAATATTAATAGCCAAAAAGGAACAGAGCAGTACGAGTGCGAGCTAGAAGAGGGTCATGTCCGCTAGAGTAAGTAGAATAATTAGATTTTTACGAGAAGTAATAAATACCCTTTATTTTAATAAGGCAAATCAAAATTTTTTATGAACAAACCATAATTTTCATTAATTTATATGAAATATTTTAAAATTTAAACGGAAGTGACTACTTAGAGCTGTAAATAAAACGAATCGTTTATGAACAATTCGAACTCGACTTGCATTTAACTTGATTCGAGATCAATTCATTTAATAAATCAGCTACTCAAACTCGAAAATAATAACTCGATTATTAAACGAGATTTACTAACAAGAACTCGACTCATATCATATGGATACAACTCTCATATCACATACACCAATATTTTATATAGGTGTATGTGATATGCCAACTACCATTTTCCAATCCCGAGGCATCACCATGGGTAGAGTAATGATATTTTAATACAACTTAAAAAGGTAATAGCCAAAAAGACGATAACTCGATTATTAATCGAGATCGACTAGTAAAAGTTCGACTCAGATCATATACACACAACTCTCGACTCGATACAATTATGTGTGTGCTACAAATATTTGAATTTTATAGGAAATTCTTTTAAAATTTGAAGAAGCAAACAAAAGAAATCCAAAAACTGAATTTTTTAAATTTAAGCTTGAGTTGAGCTCGATTAGTTGAGTTCAAGTCGAGCTCAATCCCAATATTTTCTGATTTGAGCTTGAGTTCATATAAGTGATGATCAAGCGAGTTCAAACAGGCACTAATCGACTCGATTACACCTCTTGGACTGTCCCACTCGAAAGTGGCTCCCCACTGTACATGCGCACACAGATACAAACGATTGATTACTCTTTCGTTGCAAATCTAATCAACAAACAACCTATAAAAGTTTAAAGAACATATACTTATGGCAGTAGTATTAGACTAAGATCCATCTAATTCAATGGCTCTCCAACAGCAGTATTAAACGAACCCTGATGAAAAAGGATTAATTACCTGCAGAGTGGGACTTTGCAAGAATCAGAATGTTCGCAGATTGATGAGTGAAGTCTAAGAAGCTGCCACATCCGCTTGCAGCGCCAGCACCCGCCATGTGCCCTTTTCTTACAAGTACCGAAATGCCTAATCAAGAGCTGCAGACCTTGACACGTGGCGAACTTACTGCAGGGTACCTTGATCTTAGTGGGCTCCAGGTCGCATGGGCCCACACTCGTGCACCCTTCGGTGCATATGTGCTCCAAGCACTCCATCGCTTCGCTTAGCTGCAAATACAAGCTCTGTTCTCTTCTATGCCTTTTTGTCCTCTTTCTTCTCTGAATTTACACTTTTGCCATCAGTTATTATAATTGATAACATAATTAGATTTTAAATTTAATTAAATAAATCAAACATTATTGAGAAAATTACCTTCTCAGCTTCGTCCATGAATTGAAGAATCTGCAGCTCGAGCCAAGGATCATGAGCTCGCAAGAACTTCCATCCTTCAGTTTTCTCAATAGCCTTCAAACGGCTGGCAACAAACTTCATGCACTTGAGATAAAGATCTGGTGCATCGCATAGCCTGGCAAGTTGAAGTACGTCCACCACATTCTCAATCGTCAGCCGTTCACTTAAACCTTTGGTGGATCTCTGCTTCAGCTGTGGGACCGCATACACGTGTGACAATGCCAGTAGATGGATCCCAAACTTCTCCATTTGTTCCTCCGTGCACCTGAACCAGGGATATTTACGTCATTTCATATAGTTCAATAACTAAATCTTTTTTTAATAAGTTCAAAGGTCTAAGTATATTAATAATATATATTTTATTATTTCATTTAAAAGGAGAATCGGAATGTTCTTATATTTTTATAGACACTAATTTTCGTTTGACAGATTACAATGGACTCAATCCCCGAAAAAGATGAGAACAATATCTATATATTATAAAAAATGGTCTAAATATCGTGAGAACAAGACTCGAAGACTAACCCGAATGCTAATAATTTCTTGAATTCTTTATTCATTTACACCATTGTGAGCAATCGAACTCAAAAATTACTTTATAGAATATGGTGTCTTAACAAAGTGAACTAACACTTGAATCAATCTGATTATGTGATTTTAGAGAAATCATCTCCAATTTCAGAGTAATTCTTTGGATGATACGGTATCATCGATCATTAAATATATATCTTAAGTTGTATTAAATATGATTATCAATTATTTATTTATTTATTATTTTAAATTTGCCGTCAAAGTTTTTCCTTGTTGCCTTAAAGGACTTGGCCAACTATTTGTCACGCGCCGCGTGTAATTAAATGGTTGCACTAAACGGAATCCTCAACGGAATGAAGAAATGCCAAAGCGCCAACTAAAATTGGACGGAAGAGCATAGAGCCGTCGGATCAAACCACGTGGAAGTAAAGAAATAAAATAAAATGACCAGCATAACTAAAAAAATAATAAATTAAAAATTACCTGGACGTGTAGAGGAATCCAACGAATGACGAAACGGCACCGCACGGAACGCCGAGAATCGGAATCACTTTCTCAGAGCTGCAGTGCTTACGTGGCCGGACTATTACATTTTCCAGCACCGGCGACGCAGAAACCTACGATTGAACCATCAAAAAAACAGCAAAATTACACACTGAAAGTCTGAAACAGCTCAAAAAATTGCATTAAATTAAAAAGAATCTGTAAGAGAACGACGAGTACCAGAATGCTGGCGTTGACGGGGATGCGAAGGCCGCCGGAGGTGAGGATTTGAACGTCAGGTTCGGAAAAGGCGGAAATATTTTCTTTTGATAATGTGTCAGCAATGATCGGAGAAGGAACGTCGATTTCGCCGGAACAAACTTCCATTGAAAGGCAAAAAGAATGATGAAAGAATTTGGTCAATTTGCGTGTGGGAGGCGAATGAATTAGATGATATATTGCGAGGTTGGTTCTCTTAACTTTATACACAGCCTAGAGAAATAAAAAAACAAATAGTATTATTAAAGACTTTTATATTTTTTATATTTTTTTTAATTTTGGAAATCCACCACCAAATCAATTCCGATTTTCTCAGCTTTTTTATAAAAAAAAAAAAAAGCACTCATTGAATTCGAATCTATGACCTTAAAGTGAGATTTTTAACCTTACACTACCAAACGAAACAAATTTTATAAAACGACAGTCATCAACAGTGGAAAAAAAAAAAAGTGTGAGAGATTTTTCAGTATCTAAAGTTCCAGCCCACGCATGCGCTTACTATCGAAAATTTTATAAAATCTTTCATTATAGCTACAATGATCTACGGTGAATTAATGTAGTTACAGTGGGAAAATTTGTAAAATTTTCGATAAAAATATGTGTGAATATATTATTACTCTTCAATTAATCTCTGATAGCCTCCTTAACCGATTACCAGCCCTAAACCTTCTTATTATTTTGTGAAAATGGAGTTTTTTTTAAGTCGATATTCATTGATTTTACAATTGGCCACCTTCTCAAGGAGAAAATTATCTATGCAGCAGTGGTACCACGTCATCCATGCAATAAGCCAATCATCCACTACCACGCGTGCTAAAAATTAAAAAACAACTAAAAATATGTGAAGAAACTCTACATGTCATTTTTTAATTTGCTTGTAGTATCACATCATCCATACCACTGTTGCACCAAAAAATCTCTCCTTGTCAAGAGTGTAGTATTCAACAAGTAAGAGCAATTCAAAATTATATCTAAACTATAGTTCGTTTTATTAGAAATAAATATAATTTTTTTAAACATTGAAAATCATACCGTCAAATCATCCAATTCGGCTTAAGTCAAATAGGTAAAACCTTCGACTGTCCAGACTCTTACAATTAATGCACTCCCTGAATTTGAATATAAGACTTGTCAACCAAATCTTAAATCTTATACCACAAAGTCACACCCATTGAGGCGATAAATGTGATATTTATCAAATATAAAAAATAAAATTAATTAATTTCTTACATTTAATTATAATTGTACTTCCTTTAACCTTCTTCAAATTAACAAATGTGACTTCTAACTTATTTTATTTTATAACTTTTTATTAATTGATAATAAATTTTTTAGTAAAAGTATAGATTTGGCTATATTAGGAATATTTTTATAATTAACTTAATATAACTTATGTATCTTTAACTTCTACTAATAAATAAGTAAGAGTTAATGAAAAATATGAAAAATTAAAAATTAAAAATTTATTTGAAATAAATACACATTTAATTTAAAAACTTTCAATTATTAATAATATAAGACGGAAAGTTTGGAAGAGTTGGGAAAATGAACGGTTTGAGATTGAAGAATATAAAAAGTTGTAACATTAATAACTTATTTGAAACTATATGTATTTAACATATTTTCAATAATTAATAATTTTGGAAAACGAAAAATTTGGAGGATATAAGAAAATAAAATATTAGTGATGGAAGAATGTGAAGAGTTATACATTAATAATTTATTTTAAATGTTAATAATTCATTTTAAATATTAATGATTCATACGATTACGTGGACAACCTTAAAGATGAAAACGCCTACGTGGACCGCATAAAAATGAAGATATTTCTCAACTTTTATATGGTATATAGATTGGTGTCCGAATATGTTAAATCGAAACTACGTTGTTTTGAATTTCACATTTTCAAGTACCAATTCGAGTAGACATTTCAGATAAAGTAGTTTTTTTCCTTAACTAAGAGACTTTTAAAATAATTCGTGAAATTTCGGGGATGTCAATATTCATATATGACTCGTCCAACCAACGGAGATAAAAAATTATCCTCTTACGTACCCGCCCTTGACGTACCAAACCCGCATGTAAATTTCTTTTCACGAGAAGTGCTGAAAAGTAATAACCAGAGCCAAATCCTCTTAGGTGTGTTATATAGTCTGTCCCCAAGGGGTGTGGCTTGGTGGTGTAGGGTCCAGGATCTCACCTTGAGGTTCTGGGTTCGAATCCAGGGGGTGCACTTCTTGTAAGAGCCTGGGACAGCCGGTGGTTTTACCTGCGCCGCGGCCCAGAATGGGTGGTTTGGTGGCGGTTTCCATCGTTTCAAAAAAAAAAAAAATAATGTTATATAGTCTGACTTCGTGTTTGTGGATCCAAAATTGAATTGTGTAGTGGAGAAAAGATGAAATTTTGCACAAAGCACATTAATTATTGATTTATGTTGCTAAGAAAATTAGACATTATGACATTATAAAGACAATAATTTAATGAAATGCATGTTACATATGTTACACTTTCGTCTCTTATTTATATATTTTTTTTAATCATTTGAGTCTCTTATAAATGTTAATATTTCATTTTATCATTTAATAAAACAAACATGCGCACGTGATTTATTTTGGTCCTTTTGTTAATCAGTTTTTTTTTTTTTGTATTGGTAGGAGGCAGTCAAATCAATAAAGTCAAATATTGATGTTAGGAGTGGGAATGATCACTCGTGAAACTTTTCATAATTTTATGGAAAATTTTGGTGGCCAATTCTTTTAGCATATCTCATATGTGATTGGAAATTCCCACATGTTCCGGAGCAAGTAATGTTATGGTTGGTGTTCGGAGCGTCAATCTAAATCGTATTTATGTCTGATTCTTGAATACGAGTAACATTTTTTTTCCATAATATTACATATTTTGGTATCACATATTGTCTTTTATTATATATATTCGATCTAATTCATTAGATTGAAACTAAATCGTGTTTAGTGATATATATATATTAGACAAAGACCCAATAATATATAATGTAGTGTGCAATTACAACGTAAATTGTAATTGACATAGGATTGTATTACTACTAGAAATATATTATCAAATTAAGTTTCTGATCAAGATTTACTGACACAGGTCAGTTAGTAAAATCTGTTGAGACCTAAAAATGTCGTATATCGGACTTGATCTGATGGTTTATCCCAATGAACCATGAGTCTCGGGAGATTCGTATAGACGTGTATGTGTTTATTTGATAAACATTGAACGACTCACCGAAAATTACCTAATAGATGGTACATCAACGTCAATATGAATCTTCTTGGGTTGAGTATCATAATGATTCTTTGACTTGAGATACCACTGTGGATATATGAGTTATCCACCACACTTTGATGGCAGTCACGTCACCGATCTATTAAGTCAGACCTCCGCTTGTTCGTTGGGTGTGGACTCATGCTCATGGTATTATGTGTGTATCAAGATAGGATCTGTCAGTCCTATGTACAGGGCTTATGTATTCATTATATGATTATCAATCTGTTAAATCAATGGTCGTGGTATACTTCGGAAGTAAGTTCTGAGTGTTATTTAGAAGATTGCTAATAAGATGCGTCGACACGATTATACCTATAGAGATTTGACATTTGTATCTATATATCTGGGATAATCTGGATACCTGTGACAGAGAGATTATACGTATGCAATGACCTCGACTTGTATGATTCAACGAGTTTATCTGTGGTCGTCATAATTTACGGGTGAGTGAATTATGGATACTAAATTGGATTTTGCGACGGATATGCATGAATCTAGAGAGTCTCAATTGTGAAATATACTCGTAGAGTACTATGCAACTGTTATGAATAATACTGATTATTTATAACTCATTTAATGGTTAAACGAAAAATACATGCAATCGGGATCTAACGGTCATTTCCATATTAATGTGTATTTGTATTTAATACTTGATTTTATTAAATACATATTAATAAGATATCAAATTGTGATATTTGACATATATCATTAATATATGTATTTGTGATATTTAATGTAAATATAATACATATATTTAAGATATTTATATTTATTATTTAAATAATTAAATTAATTAATATAACAAATATATTAAGTCATCATTTGTTTTATTTAAGCTTTTAAATGGCATGATATTAGAGGTCCATTTGTAAGTTTACTTTATTAAAGATAATTGTTATCTTTATTAATGTAAATTTGTACCAATTGAAATCAAACTAATTGAAATGCTTATTAATTAATTTTTCTCCCATGGCTCACGCCCAAGGGGCAAAAATTATATAAGTGTTTTTTGTTTTCAATTTCATAAAGCAAGATAAGTTTCACAAATATTTACTAAGTTAAAATGAGAGAAAATTGAAGAACCGTTGGAGAAAAGTTCAAGAGCTTGGAGTTTTTGTAAGTCTTTCCAACAATCTTCAACTTAGAAATTGTTTCTATGATTCTATACTTCAACTTGTGGTTTAGAATTTTCTCTAATTTTTAATTATGTGAATTATTGTGTTGGAAATTTGTCTGAAGGTGTTTAAGCATGTATGATTAATTAATAAGCTTGTTAAATGTAATTAAGCTTATTAGATTAATTAGTAATTAAAGTTGTCATTCTAAAATTGCTTAGCCATTCAGAATTAACCTATAATTGTTCTTGACTAATTTCATGATGGCGAGACTTGATTGGTGTGGTAATTGAATGATTAAAGTGTTGAATTAATTCAATTTAATGTAAATTATGTAATTGAAGTAATTTATGAAATTAGGGTTCTAAACCTAATCCAATTTTGGGGTTTTTCATATATGTAATGTAATTTGATGTATATTAAATTTGGGATTGATTGGATTTGATCTTGACGTGTTTTGAACAAATTGGGCCAAATTGCAATTAATAAAAGTTTAGGGGCTGTTTCGGTAATTCTGAAAAATTTCTGGATTTTTGTTGTAAATTGTAATTTCATGTATTAGACATGTATAAATTATTTTGGGATTGATTTGGAATCAACTAAATATGTATTTGACATTTTAAGGACCAAAATGATTAATTTGTAAAATTTTGGGGTCTCACGGTAATTAACGATAAATCTGATTTTTCAGATAAAAATCGAGTTTTTATTTATTGAGTAATTAGAATAATTTGGTTTATTTTAATTGTCCAAGGAAAATATTTATCAGAAATTGTTTCGGAGTGAAAACACGCGAAAACAACGAAAAACGGCGTTACCGGGTAACGGCTGCCGAAACAGTGAACTGGGCACTGTTTTGGCACCCCACGAACTGTCCAAATATTTTTGGGGCTGATCTGGGCAGTCCCCATGTGACAACGAAAAACGGCGTTACCGGGTAACGGCTGCCGCAACAGTGAATTGGACACTGTTTTGGCACCCCACAAACTGTCCAAATATTTTTGGGGCTGATCTGGGCAGTCCCCATGTGCATTGGTCGGTCAATTCGGCCGGAAACATGTTTTATGCTATTTTGCGGAAAAATATTTTAGCAAAGGTTTTGCTGTGTTTCTATATTATTTATGTCGTTATATGATATCGAAAAAATATGTTTAGGTGAAATATGAATGAATTATTAATATTGGATATTGAATAATTTATTCGCAAGTTTAAAAATTTTAATCTATGATTTCGCCTGAACCGCGCACCTTCCGCTGCGCCTCACTGATATGGCCCCAACAAGTAAAACTACGACTGTCTTAGGTTCTTACAAGAAACGCACTTATAGATTCGAACTCAGAACCTCAAGGTGAAATCTCGAAGCCTACGCCACCAAGCCACGCCATTTGGGGACGATTATGGGTTAAACATTAATATTGATTGGAAACTTGAAAATAAATAAAAGTTTAGTGAAACTTGAAGATTTTTAAAATATATCAATTTTTATTCAAAATTTTTAAAGTTTATTAATGTCCATAAACCAAAGGTGGAAGAATGTTAATTACCTTAAAATTTTTGGTGAAAATCAATACACATACACCGGTTTATGGTAGAAATTGATACATTTTAAAAGTTTTCAAGTTAGACGAGACTTTGGAAAAATATTAGTTGCTGTTATTGATAAGAGAAGTGCATTCTTCCTAATTTTTTGCATTAGGTTTTCTAATTTTGGGTGGCACTAAATGAAATATAAATCTAAAATCGATGGACTCGAATAATTTTTGGATATCTAAAATCGATGGACTCGAATAATTTTTGGATATCATTGTTGTATGGAATAAATATAAAATATGTTAAATTGTATTAAATATAACAATCATTTATTTTTTATTAACAATATATTATTGGATTATTATAATGTCAATTTTTGTTAGATAGCATAATTTTCCGATGGACTGAGTGATGATGAAAGAGCAAAAGCTTCAATCTCCTAGGACTACAAAACTCAAATTTATGAGCCCAGTTGCGGGCCAGGCTAGACCCAACTTGAGTTTTCGGGTTATAGTAACCCAATGGGTATGGAGTATGGACTTAGAAATTCTCTAGTTTTTTTTTTGGGCTAAAATTTGCATTTAATCCAAATTCTATCTGTATAATGTCTATCGATTTTTCTTTATTTACATAATAATCAAAGGTCTTGCCTAACGCAATGATTAAGTGTTGACTTATTATTCACTTAGTTACGGGTTCGTTTTTTTAATTTTTTTTTAAAAATAAATAGCTACGGAAATTTCGTAGGAATTTTATTTCGTCGTTAAATAGCTACGAAATTTCCTACGAATTTTCGGAATTCTATTATGTTGCTAATTTTAGCGATGGATGTAATATTTTCGTCGCTATTTTTTTTTTTTACGACCAATAAAATAGAGACATAATTTTTCCGTCACTAATTGACCATTAGCGACGAAATAACTACGAATTTTTCCGTAACTATTTGACTGTTTTCTTGTAGTGCCTAAGCAAAGATAATAACATTTATCGAATGTCTTGTCTAACATTAGGAATCTCCTCAGATCATATTTTATAGTGAAAATCTTATACACCGAATACAATCTAATAACATTTACCGTAAAGACAATTAGATCGTATTCAGTGTCTAAGGTTTTTGCTATAAAATACGGTTTGAGGAAGGTCCTAATGTACTCATCATTATCCCTGGTAGACAAGATCTTCTATAAATGTTATTATCTTTAATTAGTGTTTGTGGTATTGTCATGATTCAAACTCATAATTAAGTGGATAATAAATTAACACTTGATTATCGCATTAGGCAAGGCAATTGACTTCGATAAATGTAATTATGTGAGAAAGCAAAATTTACCGACATCACATAGATAGAATTTAGATCTAGTATTGAACTAAGTTGTGCTAAGATTTTTATAACCTTGTACTATGCATGTCTTAATAATAATGGACGATTAATATTTAATTATATATAAATTTTTATTTAATAAAATGCTATTATTAATAATAGAATTTTCATCCAACGCCCAAGACCAAGTACCCCATCGTGGAAATTTATTTATTCTACAAGGTTTGCTTAGGTCCCATTGACAGCAACAATTTTGAAACACATTAATTTGGACAGATACAGACCCTTGCCCTTTGCGGCAATCTCGCCTACAAAATCTTGACCATTTTCTGATCATTCAATCAACTAGGGTTAATAACGAGACGGGACGGGATAATTTTGTCATCGCGATCCCGTCATGTTTATATAATTGAGATAAAAAATAATCTCAATCTTATCCTATTATTTTCGCGACAAAAAATCATCACGTACGTTTTGCATTCCGTTAAATCCCGTCCCGTCTTATTAAATCTCGTCACATCCCGTTAAAATTTCGACTTTCCATCCCGTCCCGTTAAAAAATTTGAGATATTTTTTTAAAAAAACTTTCGAGATATTTTTTTGTCCATTCCTGTTTCCAAATTCCGTACCGGGAAAATTACCAACCATACAAGCAACCATAATAATTTGAAAGTGATCGACAAGGATGGTAAAAATCCATGCGGGAGCTCGGTACGTTTAGAACGGATAATAAGACAATTTTCGTATCCGTTAATTGAACATAATATATACGAATATTGACATTCTCATACCATACTCAATTCATTGCCGTCCCCAACTACATGTTTTATGGTTGGTGGTGCAATCGTATTGAATATTAAATCATATTTATATCTCAATAAGTTATGAAATAATGTACAACAATTCCCAGTCAACAATGCTAACTGTCTTGACCCTCTTGCCTTCCCCACCAAGACAAACAGCACATTGTAGTTTGTAGTTCGTATATCTGGTTACATAACTTATCTTTGCAACTTCATAAATCAAACAGTCGAGTTTTTGGTTCAAACTAAATCGGATTTATATTTTGAAATATTTAAAAGAAAATCAACCTTTTATCATTTTTTTTTTAGAAACGTTGGAAACTCCGTTGTAAAACCACCTGATCCGAACTTAAACGGAATAGATAAAACCCCCGACTGTCCCAAATTTTTACAAAAAATACCTCTCATGAATTACCATCTTACTATTCGATAGTTGCAATTGATGCCGCATTTGTTTGTTTATTGCATTTGATTTATAGATTAGCTAGATAATGACTTCGCTTTCAGTATGAATCAGTAGTAGATCCTGCTGGCCTTCCACTTGGATCAATTTTTGCTGTCTGCCACAAAAATAATTATGTTAAAAAACCATCAACTTAATTGATGTCCTTCCTTTTTCGAAACCATCATCTAGCTTAGCTATATCAGATGGATTATACATTTCCCAACTCTTTTATATAGTCTCTTAAAAAAAAATACACTTTATTATATGTTATTTCTGATTAATATTGGTCGAGTGAGATTCTGAGTTCGAATCTTTTTATTATGGGATCTTAAAAATCGAAGATGAGTTTAGATTTACTGTTATGTGAAACTCATATTAAAAGTAGAATGGAGAATGTAGACCTTTCTATTCAATAAACCCTAAATGAATTATGAATATTTTTTTAAAAACAAAAAACAAATCTTATTAGCATTTGAATCGTTGTGACCAATTATTTCCAATTTCCATCATCAAGTATAAGCAGTTCCATGGCTTGCAAGTGTTTCCACCACCCAATTAATTAATTAATTGTAAATGGGTAGAAGCAACAGTTTTTATGCATCTTCAAAGATATAGTCTACAGATTTTGGAGACATTTTTATGTATTGAAGCCTTTGAGATAACCTTTTTTCTCGTCTTTAGCAGCAAATTTTGAATTTCCTTTATTATTATTATTATTTTTTTTAATAATCGAGATGTTCGTACTAGCTTACGCGTACCTCAACTAGTCTCCGGAATCTATGAATTTAATTATTTTTTTTTTGGATAACCGGGGTGTCCGGGCCAGTTTACGCGCACCTCGACTAATCCCCGGGACCTGTACCCCGTGCCCTCAAAAGTTTCCCAACACAGATCAGTGGTAAGTCGCTGGCTTTTCACACCAGGGGCATGGCCAGTAGGATTCGAACCTTGAATCTGAGAGGGAGCAAATCACTCAAGCTCAAAGTCTTTACCCACTGAGACAATCCATTGGGGTTGTGAATTTTAATCTTTAGGCCCCCTCTTATCTTTAAAATGTTATTCAATATTCAACACAATTAATACATATTGGTAGGTACTATGAAAGTGATTTTGAAAGAGAATCAAGGCATATATATAGCAACAGAGAGAGAGAGAGAGAGAGGTAGGTTCAAATTAAATTTAAAAACTTTCATTAACCAACACTTCTGCACTTGCTTTCTCTTAGCCCATCAAGATTTTTCTAAAAGAATCATCTGATGGTGTTCCAAGTTCAACAAGTCGAGGTTGTAATCATCAGAGTTGAATATTAAAAAGAAATAAAGAAAAATGAAAAACAAACAATAAAACAAAAATAGAGTGAAGAAAAATCCAAGTATATAATTAGACTTTTTCTTCATTTTTGCCTTCTACCCATTTTCTATCTAACTATTTATACTCCAACAGACACATTAACTAACCAATCAATTGCAACAAAATATATATATTTTTTTAAATTGATCATAATCATAATCATAATCAGCAACGAGCCCCCTTCCTGCAATTAAGTGCACCAGAAGCACTTGTTATTGTTGCTACAAGTGAAGATGGTCTAGCCCCTAAGCTCGAAGCTCTTGCATAGCTCGATGAGGCTCCTGCTCCTGATGCTGTGAAAAATGCACCATTCACCATCAAATCCCCCTCGGACCTCCAGTTCCAGGCCTTCCATTCACTCTCCGGCGCGTCCTCGTGTTTTGTGACCTTCATTAAAATCATATCAGTATTTAGTATATATTTCTCCTGATTTGGCGGTGGATTTCCAATGATTAAAAAAGAAAAAGGAGAGTTGTAATAAAGAGCGTAGCTTACTTCTTTGCTGAAGGCAATATCAGGGGCAACAAATCTGTTTCCTTGGCTATTGATAGTAGGGTTAGCACTTCCTCCAATGGCATACATTTCCCAATGTGTATAGTCATTATTCACCACATGGAAATATCCATGTCTGCATCTGCAAATTTCAAAAAGAGAGGAAAAAAAAATCAAGAACATGAAAATGATGGCCAATCAGCTAGAAATTTACACTTTAAAAAAAGAAAAAACTGAGTTTGTACTGAGTACTAGATCAATAATAAATAAGGATGATAAAAATTCCGTTAAAGGTGGGTTAGAGGATAAATTTTTGACGGGTTAAGAACGGATATTGACCTATCCTATTCAAATAGAGATAAAATCTTCATGTGAACGGGACCCGCATAAGAGTTGCATGGCACGATATGTTAGGATGGTATGGGTAGAAGTTTCATACATGTTGTATCATACCCGACTCGATAAGTGGGACCAATATGAGACCCATATTAAATAAATTCCGACAATATATCCTGATTTTTTTTAAAAAAAGCTTAATTAGTTAATTACCTTGGCATTCGTTGGACAAGCCCTTCTCCAAAGTGATTAAAGGCAATAGTGATTTGCATGTTCTTGTCTTGAGTGTAGGAATCGCTGTGTCCCAACAACATTACCTTATCATGGTGGGTCATAAAATTGTTTGAAAGAGTGATAGCAGTGGACCCATGAATGGCATCAATCAATCCATCATCACAGTTTGATAACGAACAGTGATCAACCCAAATGTGGGTACCACCGAAGATGGAGACACCATCACCGTCCGATATTGTCCTCCATCCAAAGTGTTTTGGAGAGTCCCTCACCATAGCATTGCCCCCCTTCTTACAATCATGTATGTTTAACCCATGAATAATAATATTGGTCACGTACTGTATTGTTATGCACGGACCCCCGGCTATGTGCACGCTAGCACCCCGACCGTCGATGGTCTTGAAAGAGTTCATGATCAATTCTTCCTTCAATTTGATTGTCATATCACGAGCGAAAATGATCCATAACGGTTCATCTTGGATTACGGCGTATCTTAGGGTTCCGGGTTTAGGATTTACAACGTCATAGTCACCAGGATCGGTGACCACGTAAATTTCACCATCTCGTCCACCGACCGCATTTTTGCCGAACCCAATTGCACAGTCAGCGAGTCTTTTCCGGTTCTTCTCCCAGTCGGGCTCGCACCGCCAGCAATCGTCGATTGGATTGCCGGTGCCGCAGGACAAGTAACCCAAGTTCCTCCTAGACGCATTGATGCTCCTATAGCCCCCCAGAAAATTAACACAGTTTAGAAACATAATATAATTAAATAACATAAAAAAAAATGATAAGAAGATTAAATCAGGATAAAACAAGTATAAAATCACCATAAAAATAACTTCATTCATTTTAATGGTGATTTTATCTCTGTTTAATTTGTCTCGGTTTAATCTCTATATCATGAGCATAATTAATGCACTTACTTGTGTACTTCATGTACAACTAATTCTGGGTCTTGAACTGGGGAAGCTGATGAAATGAGAGCTGGGGACATGAGAAAGAAGAGGAAGATACCAAGAGAAAGAGAAGGGCTTGCCATTTTTTTTTTCTTTTTTGTGTGTGTTTAATTTCCTCCTCTTCTTCTTCTTCTTCTTGAGTGGTGAGGGAAATGAAAAGAAGTGGGGGGGCTTTATATAAAGACATTAAAACCAGGCTAAATGGGCGTGTGATTAAACTAAACTTGTAGGGTCCATTTTGCTTCGTGATTTCAGGTTTTTACATGATTTCCATTTGGTAGTTTGGTCTTTAAGCAAAGGCAATTTGAAAATTAAAGCTTCCAATAAAGTCAAAAATTTACTGCCATGGAAAAAAAAATAAAAAACCCACATCGAGTGATTAGCGCTTGTAAGTTTTATGTGGCTTACCCACTAATAAAGACTAAAATGAAAGTAAATAATGAAGAATTCTTTTCATGCACTTTGGTCATCAAGTTCAGCTGCTCTAAAATTGACTTAGTTTCATTATCAAGAATTAAAGTTAAAATCACTATTTAGTGGGGCTGTTAGAACTCGGGTCCCTTTCTTGAGCCGGGTATTAAATACATATATCTTTATCGATTAATCAGTTTCTAAATATCGATGAATATGCACTTTCTACGCCCATCATTAATGATCATTTATCTGTTTTAAACTCTGGTGGACCTAATTATCTGATTTGATCTGCACGATTTAAAATTAAAATGTGCGACTCAAACTCAAACACTAGCCACCAAGAAGTTACAGGTGTTTCATTTTTGCTTCAACTGTTGAAATTCTCTCTATACACATGAAAATCGAAATTGTCATGAATTTGCAAATTGCAATACTTGTGATCTGCCACATGCTTCGAGGCCGCCAATAACAAATGAGTATCAGCAAAATTCAGAGCCGCTGGCTGCCTACGTGATTATTATTATTAATTAATTAAGATTTGTTTTTTAATTTCTGTATAATTAATTGGATACCATTAAATTTTACATACAATTTTCGTGACACAAGCACATGCTTTTGCACTCGAAATCAAACCTCACTCACCATGTAGGCCCAAATATCTTCTTCATATAAAAAAAAGATTTCTTCTTTATCCTTTGTGCTCTTCTTATCTGGAATTTTTTTTTTCCAACCGCAAACGTCGCCGAAATTTCACATTCTATACCAATTCAAATTCTTTCATTTGCTGACATGGCATATCTTCTATCTCTTAACTTATTTTTCCTAGAGATAAGCAAAATTCCAATCCAAATCCGACCATAATGGACATTGAACGGGATGTCGGTTGTAGTTTCGTTGTCCAAATATTTTAAAATGTGAATTTGAAATTAAAAATTATCTGCGGGCTTTGATTCTATAATCTCAAATTCGCATTTTAAAATGCGTGAACGTTTACGAGAATGATCAGAACTATTCTGATATAGATGTTATCTAATTCTAATATCATACATCGAATATGTGTAATTACGGATAAATATTTATTTGTGAGTTGAATAATTAAACTTAATCTATATTAATTGGTATCAGAGTCAAAGTTTGCCTAATAATGTCTGTACATATGGATATATATATATATATATATATATATATATATATATATATATATATATATATATATATATATATATATATATATATATATATATATATGCTGTGTACGTTTGATATGTATTCTCATGTAAAAAGTGCACAAAAAACCTGTATTTTTTGTACTTAGTGGGAATGATATAGATATCATCTCATACGCCATATCGAATATATGAGAAATTATTTATAGGTAAGTTGGACAATCCTACTATCTAATTGACTAATTTTTTATTTAGTTAGGCTAATCTAGGTCATATTCTCTAATCCTAATCACTTATTACAGGATGTGACTTACACGTGGAACGGAATAAAAGGCGTAGTATCCGTAGAAATTGATTTGCTGACTTGGCATCTTTTTTAGCCAGTGAAAGCTACGGCATCACATGGGATTTTCATTCTATCATACGATTCCCTTGTCGCCCGGGGAGAATCATGGCCGTCGATTATGGATTTAAAGGGCAAACATGGCCGTTGATATTGGATGGTGGTGGGGTGATCAACTTTTTGAATTATGGAAACAAAAGCATGTTATTAGTTTAGTGGAGTGAAAACAACTTGGCAACCTCTCTCATCCCCTTAACACGTGGTAGCCCAATGGTCCTGCCATGTGGCACTCATTTTTAGCCAATGGTTTTTCTCCTTTGCACATGCAATTTTCTTTGTCATATCACATCAAATCATCACAATCAAATCCTTATTATTCGTAAAACATTTGAAATTTTCTTTAGTTTTTTCCTAATTAAATGCTTAATTTATGGGGTTTGTTACAAGTCTAATTTTGGGTGTGATACTAGGATTTGAATGGGTTATTCTAGTTTTGTACTGATTTTTTTTTTTAATGAATTATAATTGATAATTATTAAATAAAAATATATCAATAATTGAATTTTGATAATTCATTATTATTAATGTACGTAGGATAAAAGATTATATAAATTTAGAATAATTCAACTTAACATTGAATTTAAATTCGTGTCAAATTTTATTAACGGCACAATTTTAATATGAAATGTCATTGATAATTTCTTGATTATTTTTTTTTAAAGATAATATTATTCAGATAAAACATATTTGTTTTTGTAATCCACAAAAAATGAAGACAGTTTTTTTTTTTTTCCGCTTGGAATAAAATTTAAATTATTATTTTTTTCTTTCTTCTCATATCAAAATGGACGCTTGGTAGTTCTCTAGAAAATATTTTTTTTTCCTCTAAGCAATACATAAACAAAAAGCAAACAATAGGATGGAATTTGTCTCTATCTATGTGGGGATGGAGGGTAACTCATATAAATCATATATCACATCCATTAAAAATAAAACTGTTGGCGACTTGGTCGCGTAATTGGATTTTGATGACGTCAACGCAATCGACGACTTCGACGTGCAAACACGAAGCAATTCAAAAAGTGTCGAAGCATATGCGGTGAAGAGCGAGAATGTGAAGACTTGCGGCAAATAAAGATTATATTGCAAAAGTCTTAGCTTAGGGTTCAATTTGTAATGTGAAATGTAATATTCAAGTGCCTAAGCTCATAGGGATCATGCACATTCACTTAGATGCATTAGGGGCATGTACAAAATGCATTAAAACCTTCAAATCTGCATTTTAGTATTTAGGGAAGCTCTCTGGAACCGGCATGGACCTTACCGGTCCCTTACCGGTCATTAAACCGGCCTTCCCCTGTTTCGCATGCCTACTGGAACCGGGCCATACCTCGCCGGTCTCCTCGTCGGTCTTCATGCCGGTATTGGCATAACAATCATGCTCTCTGGAACCGGCACACTACTTACCGGTCTCCTCGCCGGTTTGCTCGCCGGTCCAACGGCTAGTTTTTTGAACGTTATGTTACCGTTGGAGCCCTAGACCGGTATGCCGGTCCCTCGCCGGTGTGCTCGCCGGTCTCGCTGTAAGTTAGGGAAAGCTTTGCATTTTGTTATAAATAGAACCCTAACTCCTTTGCCTTAGGTTAGAGACTTAATACATAATCTTCATACATTTTCTAAGGCAAGAATAGAGTGTTCAAAACCTTCATATTCATAAACACTCATCCAAGCTCACACACACACCTTCCATACATTTAGTGAGCTTAGAAACACTTGGGTTTGCTCTCACACAATCTTCTTATTATTTGTGAGTGCTCAAGTGTGTTTTAATTCTTTCATATCAAAAATACTTGCGGTTTGTGAAATCCCATCGTTTGGGTAATGTGTAAAGGTTGTGAGTGCACCTACGTATAAAACTCAATCTTGTAAAAGGTTCGGAGTGTGCCTTGGCGGAAAACTCTTGGTTACGAGTGAACCACGAAAAACTCGATTCTAGTGGAAATCTTCAAGCGAGGCTTGAGGGAGTGGACGTAGGCACGGTTTGCCGAACCACTATATATCGTGGTGTCATATTTCTCTTTCCCTTAACTTTTACTTATTTGCAAGTTTGATTACATTATAATATTGCTTAGAAACTTGCATATAGGCTATTAATTGGAATAGAGAAAATTGTCTAAAACTCCCACTTGGTAATAAGAGCTTAAAATCGGCAAAGATTTTATAATTCCGCATTTGTAGCGATAACCCAATTCACCCCCCTCTTGGGTATAGAGTTTCTTTGTCGCTATTGCTTGTAGGTACTTTCAGTTGGTATCAGAGCGAGGTATTCTCAAGAAAGACTTGACCGTCCGAGAATAGATCATGGCATCTACAAGCAACTCGTCAAATCTTGCCGAGGGTTTTTCAACGACTAGACCTCCGTTTTACACCGGAACGGACTACAATTATTGGAAGATGAGAATGCTAAATTATCTCCTAGCCAATGATTCGCAATCCTATTTGATTATCACACGGGGTGCAAATATGCCAACAAAGAAGGATAGCAACGGGGTTGATATTCCAAAGCCAAATTTGGAATGGGATAATGAGGATGTAAAAATAGCCTCACAAAATGCTAGAGCACTCAACCAACTCCTATCTGCCATTGATCGAGATCAAGTAAACAAACTTCCGGAGTGTGGAAATGCTTATGATTTGTGGAAGTCTTTGGAAATGGTCAATGAGGGCACAAGCCAAGTGAAGGAATCGAAGATCAACCTGTTCATGTGCGAATTGGACAATTTCAAGATGGAATCCGGGGAAGAAATCGATCACATGATTTCGAGGTTTACGCTCATCATCAATCATTTGGGAGCCTTGGGAAAAGTCATCGGGACATCGGATCAAGTGAAGAAAATTTTGAGATCTCTCCCGAAAGAGTTTAGAAGCTATACCTCCTCCATTAAAGAAGCAAACGACATAAACACATTAAAGATGGATGATTTGGTCGGCAAATTGCTTGAGTATGAAATGGAGATCAAAATGGATAAAAAGGAGGAAGATGAGAAAAGGACAAGGAAATCCTTGGCCTTAAAAGCAAGAAGAAAAGATGAGTCAAGCTCAAGTGAAAGTGATAGTGATGATGAGTTGGCTAAAATAAATAAGAATTTCAAGAAGCTTCTTCAATCCGTAAAACAAAAGGGAAAATCAAAGACGGATGAAAAGAAAGAAGAAAAATGGCCGCGGAAGAACAAGAAAATTGTTTGTTATGAATGCAACAAACCGGGTCATATAGCTATGGATTGCCCATTGAGGAAAATGAAGGGAAAATCAAAGAAAAAGGCAATGAAAGCTACTTCAACTTGGAGTGATAGCGATTCAAGCTCATCCGAGGAGGAAGAGGAAGAAGTCAACGATAAATCAATAGCATTTATGGCTATCACGGATGAGGATATCCGCTTTGAAATTGAAGAAGAAAGCGAAGAAGAAGAGGTACACAATTCTGAATTACTTGATGCTTTTAATGGTTTAAAAGAATTGTGTGACATGCTTAAAAAGAAATTGAAGTTAGTTAAAAAGGAGCATGCTATACTTAAAATTGAACATGCAACTAGTATGGATAAAATTCATGTTGTAGATTATGATATGATATGCTTAAAGGCTAAACATGAAAAAGAAATTACATGCCTAAATGATGAAAATGCATGTTTAAAATTGAAAAAGCTAGAACTTGAAAATGCCATATCAAATATGCCATCTAGCTATAAGACATGCAATTGTGAATCTATATTGAATGAAAATGTTTTATTGAACACTAAGGTTATAGATTTGCAAAACTTACTTAGCAAATTCACATTGGGACATAAAAATTTTAATATGCTTATTGGATCCCAAAAATGTGCATTTAAAAGAGAAGGATTAGGATATAGGCCTTATATTAAAAGAAAATTTTTAAAGAACTATTTTGTTAAGGCATCCTATTCTCATGCTAAGGATGAAATAAATGAAAATGTCACATGCCATGCTTGTAACAAAAAGGGACATAAAATTTTTGAATGCATGTATATGAATGTGAATAAGAATGCATGGATTCCTCAAGGAATCAAAACTAACCCCAATGGACCCAAGAAAGTCTGGGTACTAAAGTGTAATTGATAAATTTGTAGGGGGAGCTTTGGGAATGGAACTTTAAAGAGAAATTGCAAAATTGATCCCAAAAGCTCAAGAGATGAGGATTCGCAACGGTAAAGGTAAACTCCGTATTCACGGAAATATTGGTACCGTTTCCTTTAAATACCTATATGTATGCATGTTTCATATTGGTTAATATTTTTTTTGCATACAAAGTGATTAGGCAATGTATTAAACTTCTATTGGTATCGATTTTCATTTGATATCACTAAGTGCCTTAATCATATATTTAAACCCCTATTATATTTCAATTGGTATCACATGAAATTTATTGAGTTAAATGCAATATATGTGATCACTTGATTGAATATGCCTTGCCATATGAACTAATTGATTGAAAATGAAATGCATGTAAATTGGCATAATCTTAGATGAATATCATGAAATGTATGTATTAGAACATAATTGAATAATCATGAAAAGCATGGATTTTGATTGTTTAGTAATCGGTAAGATATTCATAAGAAGACAATCATTAAAATGCATTGAAGTCATTGGTCTTAATTGGTATCATGATATAAAATGACTCATTTTGAAAGAATATTTAAAAGTGATATGATATTCAAATGAATTTATTGATTTATTTTTAATTTGTATCAAATTTGGGGAGAAATCATGATTAAAATGCTCTTAGATTGTAAATGATATTCATGTGAATTTATCTTTTGAAAAATGCTATTTTATGCATGAATTTTGATTTTTTTATGGCAAAAAGGGGGAAATGCCAAATGTGCATATTTTTACTTTTGGTATCTTTTTTATAACACATCTATTGGTATCTCATTTTATAACTTAATTTTGCTTCTCCACTTTTTGATAATGTCAAAGGGGGAGAAATCATTAGAAATGAGATTCAAACTTGTTTTACCCTCACCCTTGGTTTAAGGGGGAGTAAATGTACTAATATGTTTGTCAAGTTGTTATAGAGCTATATTCAAGACAATCACACATTGAGGGGGAGCTTATGTTGAGGGGGAGCAAAATTGTCAAATTTGGACTCCAAAAAGCTCACAAGTATCAACAAGTTTTAAGGGGTTGCCATCATCAAAAAGGGGGAGATTGTTGGCGACTTGGTCGCGTAATTGGATTTTGATGACGTCAACGCAATCGACGACTTCGACGTGCAAACACGAAGCAATTCAAAAAGTGTCGAAGCATATGCGGTGAAGAGCGAGAATGTGAAGACTTGCGGCAAATAAAGATTATATTGCAAAAGTCTTAGCTTAGGGTTCAATTTGTAATGTGAAATGTAATATTCAAGTGCCTAAGCTCATAGGGATCATGCACATTCACTTAGATGCATTAGGGGCATGTACAAAATGCATTAAAACCTTCAAATCTGCATTTTAGTATTTAGGGAAGCTCTCTGGAACCGGCATGGACCTTACCGGTCCCTTACCGGTCATTAAACCGGCCTTTCCCTGTTTCGCATGCCTACTGGAACCGGGCCATACCTCGCCGGTCTCCTCGCCGGTCTTCATGCCGGTATTGGCATAACAATCATGCTCTCTGGAACCGGCACACTACTTACCGGTCTCCTCGCCGGTTTGCTCGCCGGTCCAACGGCTAGTTTTTTGAATGTTATGTTACCGTTGGAGCCCTAGACCGGTATGCCGGTCCCCTCGCCGGTGTGCTCGCCGGTCTCGCTGTAAGTTAGGGAAAGCTTTGCATTTTGTTATAAATAGAACCCTAACTCCTTTGCCTTAGGTTAGAGACTTAATACATAATCTTCATACATTTTCTAAGGCAAGAATAGAGTGTTCAAAACCTTCATATTCATAAACACTCATCCAAGCTCACACACACACCTTCCATACATTTAGTGAGCTTAGAAACACTTGGGTTTGCTCTCACACAATCTTCTTATTATTTGTGAGTGCCCAAGTGTGTTTTAATTCTTTCATATCAAAAACACTTGCGGTTTGTGAAATCCCATCGTTTGGGTAATGTGTAAAGGTTGTGAGTGCACCTACGTATAAAACTCAATCTTGTAAAAGGTTCGGAGTGTGCCTTTGGCGGAAAACTCTTGGTTACGAGTGAACCACGAAAAACTCGATTCTAGTGGAAATCTTCAAGCGAGGCTTGAGGGAGTGGACGTAGGCACAGTTTGCCGAACCACTATATATCGTGGTGTCATATTTCTCTTTCCCTTAACTTTTACTTATTTGCAAGTTTGATTACATTTATAATATTGCTTAGAAACTTGCATATAGGCTATTAATTGGAATAGAGAAAATTGTCTAAAACTCCCACTTGGTAATAAGAGCTTAAAATCGGCAAAGATTTTATAATTCCGCATTTGTAGCGATAACCCAATTCACCCCCCCTCTTGGGTATAGAGTTTCTTTGTCGCTATTGCTTGTAGGTACTTTCAAAAACTGCATGCATAATGCTTTGCCAAATACAAAACATGAATTTCGTATTCGACCTACAATCGATAATATGTATCTTGGGGGTACCAACGGTCCTGCAAATCAAAGGCAAAATGACCGTGGAGTAACTACCCACCGGTGTGGTGGATACCGTAGGCATCCTGACGCTCAAGTAAGTGATGATGACGTGCGGAAAGAAAGTGAAGAGTAAGGCTAAGGGTTACCTTGATCTTCGTAGGTTTGCTGTCATGAGGACGATATACTGGTATTTAGGGAGTGATGTATGCTTTGAGAACTCGAGTGTGAGAGCCAAAGCTTGAATCGTTGAATGTCTCAATCCCTTAGACTCCCTCTATTTTTATAGGTTGTGTAGTAGCCCCTTTAGTCGGATTAGGATTGTTTGGAAGTGTCGTATTCCAATCATATTTAGGAAAGTGTAGTTGAGTAGGGATTGAATTAGGAGTACCTATATATCCGAGATTAGGTGTAATCCATGTTGTACTTGGATTATACTATCATGTTTGTATGTAGTTTATCTTGATCCAAATACATAATTTCCTTGTTAAGAAGGAATCTGGTTGTGCGTAGACTGTCAAATAACGTCTATTGGGAAAACACATAATATGGGATTGTCGGCTGGGATAGTGATCAATCAATGTCGGCTGAGATAGTATGATTACGGTCTGCCAGAGACATTTTGAGTTATGTGGCCTCTTGGAAGTCTTTAGATCGTTCAGGCCTTTTCCACGTATGGGCTTTCAGGCCCTATATATGAATCAAGTGCGTAGACTCGTCATTACATTAATTGGGCATTAGTGACAGTCCACAATACTACTTTAGACGAGATAAAGGCCATAACACATGTTTTTATGCAAGTCTAATACATGAACATGAGATATAATGATATTTGAGTCCTTAATCTATATTTAGCCTGTACAATATACAAGATGGAAACTCCACTTTGAATCCACAAGAGCTAGCCTTGATCCATCAATTTTATGCAAATGTGGGGGCTATTTTCATTTGTGGTCCTTCTCATTAACTATAGCTAATTAAAGATTACACCTAATAATAATATTTTAGAGCCACCCATAATCATAATTACTGATGTTTTTCCTTTTCATTTTCTTTTTCCCTTTTGTTTTTAGTTTTTGAATGTTTGCGTAAGAGAAAAGCATAATTAATTGAGTATTATTAACGTGATTAAAGTTAATATTGATGTTGTCTCGATTGCGTACATTTATTCTTTTTAAATCCCGCAATGACAGGAGCCTTTTATGTATTAGGTCCATTTTTGCAACTGGCCCTCAAATCATTGGAGATAATAATGCTTTTGCATATGCATTTGTACTTTAATTAACAAAATTAACCCAAATTAGAGACTTTGATTTTGCTTTACAAATGAATTACACATCAGTTAAATCTTTAATCATTTGAAGTCATGTGCCGGTTGCTAGTTTTAACTGCAGCCTATGATAGGTTTTCGCATTAATCAATTATGCTGGAACATGTCTGTCACTTAAAGGTCAAAATAACAAATCATTACATGCAATTGTCTCTTTTATTATTATTTTTATTAATATTTAATTTTGGCATGTTGCAAACATTAGTACTCAAGTGACGTGTCTTGGTTGGTGATGTAGAATTTAGGATCTCATCTTAAGATTTTAGGTTCGAATTCAGAGAGTACGTTTTTTTTTATAAAAGCCTAAGATAGCCGGGAGTTTTACCTATTTTGCTTAAGCCCGAAAAAGTAGTTTGACGGTATGATTTCCAACGATTTCAAAAAAAAAAAATTGTTGCTAATATTGAGAATTAAATTATCTGGACTTGGAAGAAACCAAATCAATACAGTTTCTGAGAGGATAATGTGTAATAAAATTATAGGCCTGAGAGCCAAGATATAATGGCGCCAACAAGATGTCATTTTTTATCATTTTTAATTTTTTTTTTTTTTTTTTTTTAGGAAACGATATGGTTTTGCAAACGAATTGGCCTTTCATGCTAGATTTTCTGTGAGGATAATTTTAAAAAAAATTGAAGGCTTGAGAGCCAAGATGAAATAGCACCATCAAGATGTCCATTATTATCAATAATGCAGGTCCGTTTTTTTAGTAGGTTGAGTAAAATTTAAACGTTATTTCTTTATAATATTAAAAAAATTAAAAATAAATGTAATTATTAACAAAATTTGTATATTTTAAATAAAAAAATACAAAGAGAGAAAATTGGGTCAAGCCAATCAAAGCCCACTTAACCATTGTGATCTGGGCCAAGCTCAGTGAAAACACATTTAACACTTAAGCCCAAAAAGAACTAAACTTTTAGGCCCAAATAATTGACATTGGGCCCATGACGTCACGATTTGAACATGGTTGTAATACAGTCAGCAGAGATTCGTGAGGAGTTAGCATGAGATCACCAATGAACGACAACACAAAAACCATACGAATTCTTTGCCCTAAGCTCGTGCTCGCCAATTCGGGGCTCCAATGGCTAATCGGATCTCAATTTTACCCGCCGCTCACTATCGTATCCACCCTCAGATGCATCCACGACAACTCTTCCTCTCCCGATTACGACAAAGAGTCAGGTACATAGTGATACTCTTTCTGTTTGTTTCCCGAGAAAAAAAAAACTAATTTTCTGATATTTTAATTAATTTGAGCAGATGATCTTCGGACGTTACTATCAAAAGGATTTTACTTAATTGGAGCATTAATTATCAAAACCTCTGACGCCGAGAAAAACGCCGGAGAGGCTATTGATGCAGCTCGCAGATTGCGAAGGCTTTTATCCAGTGAAGCAGAGTTCGCCAATACGGTAACAATTGGGGCAGTTTCCGATTCTGTTAGTGCTGACGTTAAATTTTTTGTTTCAAGATCTGAAAATTCAACTAGCATTGAAACCGTTGATTATGTTTTGTATGATGATAATCCTGAGAGGTTTGTCTGGGAGAGAGGTTGTTTAATTCGATGCGAGGTTTCGATTAAGCTGCCGTTTTATTATCCTGTTAACAATCCCTCTGGTGAGTTGTTTTTATTTTATTTTATTTTAAATGTGATTAAAATTAATTAGTGTAGGTTTTGTTATAGAAATTTAAGGTGGTGTTTTGCAAGTAAATATCTGAAATGTGTATGTATATGCAATATGATGCGCCGATTTTCAATCTTTTTTAATCATATGGGTGCTGTTATTGTGTCGCAGATGCGGAGAAAATGTATTTGCATGCAACTGATTCAGTTGCTGCCAAGCTCAAAGATGAGAATGTTGTTTATGTTGTTGAAACGTTAAGCCAAGTTTCTGCAGAAGTTCCTGAACCTGTTATTCTTCGCGGAAAAGATTTGGATTTTGACACAGATTTTTCAAAAATCAAGCTTGTGGGTGAAGCTGATGAAGATGACATTGAAGTTTTATCATGTGCTCACTTTTGTTTGAAAAGTAAATCTGCGTCCGCAATCTTTTCTGCGGAGGTTAGAAATAGCATATGCTGTATATTGTGGCATGATAATTTTGATTTTGGGTGATATTGAGCACTTTTTATTAGGTTAATTATTTTAGTAATGCTTCCAGTCTTATCTATCATGATGGGTGTCAGTGTTTGTTTTTTCTGATAAGATTTTTTTATTTTTTATTTTTTATTTTTAAAAATAAAATTAGAATGCAGATACAATTCAAGTAAGTGTTCTGCTTAATACATCACAGAAGTCTCCAACATGTGCTGCACCCGTTGCTGATTATTACCCAGGTACTTTGTTTATTGTTGAAGTGTTAGCATTATTTTTATAATTGACGAACTGAGGAGTTTTTGTTAAACATGGTTTCAGAGTGAGTTCGATTACTCATTTAGTGGAAGTTAAACTTTGTGCTTTCAGCTTTGGAAGATGCCAGACTTTTAGTCGTGGATGTTAAGCTAGATGTGCTTTGTTACGTGACCAAGAGTCTTCCGTTGATTTATGCTGTTTCTAAGTTTGTAGTCCCTGGTTTAGTTGACCAATTAAATTCAATGAAGAAGACAATCATGCCCTACCTCCTTACTCAACATCGTCAGGTATGTAGAATTATGATTATGTTCGCAGTACTGTCCTGAAGACTCCACCTTAACAAGTGGAAATTTTTAACAAACAAAAGTAGGTCTTTTTGTTCTAACTTCTTCATTAGGACTATTTGTTTCACAGACCTCATCAGATGCAAAACCAAACCCTTATGTAAACCATCTTTAAATAGAATATGCATTACCATCTTTAAATAGAATATGCATTACCCCTCTGGCTTTCTTTCTTGCAATAATGCTTGCAAGGTGTCCTTCCAGTGTCTCTTTTTCAACTGCTAATTTGATAGATTGTATATTGCTTGTTGAGATAAAGAAATGTTTTATTCCTGTTATGATGTTATTATGAGAGCATAATTATCCTCCACAGAAATTATATCCTAAAAAATGTGTTTTCTCACCTAATTGGAAATTTTATTGCATTTACAGCTGCGACCTTTCCACTTTAGTCCACCAGGAGTATTGCATCCAATAACTGTCATCTATGAACTTAATTATGGAGAGACAGAAATGAAACAAGGTAGCTGAACTTTCTGCCTTAAGCATCTTGTAGTATTCTTACATAATTTTGCGACCAGAAAATGTAAGATACTTTGGCCTTAAAACAAACTTACCCTCTGGGGTTGTCAAGTTTAGCTGACTGAAATTAGTAATAGGTTAAAAAGACTCTTCATATAGGGTTGTGATGTTTGCTCTTGTGGTTATTGTTTGAATTTTTCTGCCTTTTCCCTCCATGTGATAGAAACACAATCCAGAGTTCTCAACATTTTGACTTCATTGACAAGTGGCAGTAGATATTAGTCCCCCTCCTCCAGTTAAATAAAAAGGATAGTATGATTGGATGATATCTTCTATATAAGAAATAATGAAATGCTTTTTCTTTTGTTTTAAAAAAGAAATGCCTTTTCTCAGGATACATTTAACAGTAACGATTCTCTGGACATTGTTGAGTCTGTTGTTTTGGAATGGACAGTTTCAGAAAAGGGCCATTGATTTAATTAGTTTTATAGTTTGATATACTTTTGATTTTTGGTTTGTACAATATATGAGATCTGAATCTTCTCAATTTATGCAGTAAATGTTAGAAAATCCCTACATTCAAGGCTGGGACTGCCTTTTGATCGTCCCCTCTTGAGAATTGCAAATGCACTGCATTTGTCTATAAAGGATAGTTCAAAAAGCAGTTCATTTCAGAAAGGTAAACCCTTTCTTCTTTATGAAAAACTTTGTATAGGTCGTGTGTGTGTGTGTGTGTTTATGTTTATCTAACTTTGTTTACAAATTCCTATGATAATATCAGGTTCGGTTTTACTTAAAGATGTACATATTGGGATCCCGAGCAGTGGGGGTTAGTGACTACTATTGTTATTATTATTTTTTCCTTGCTTCCTCTTGCCTATCATTTTGCTGAAATATGATTTTTTTTCCAGTCACTGGGGGCTCTGTCTCTCTGGTTCAAGGTTCTTATGAGTACCATCATTATCTTCAAGATGGCTTTGATGACTCGGTATGTATTTTCTCTCTCTTCAGCAGTAGAAAGTTTTACCGTCATTATTTATCTTTCACAGCTTTAGATTCAATAAATTGAATCGTGACCGCTTGACGCAATGGTGTACTGTGAATTCATTGTAGGAGCTTTATCAAGTCAATACTCTTGTGCAGTGTATGGCAATGTGAAACATGTACATTTAAAAATTATAACTGCCCAGTTGTGGATGTTAAAATGGTCAACTTATTTCCTGATTTTCCTCGTTTGGGATAGCCACCTTCTTTTGGCTTTAAATTGTTAATTATTGTTATGCAAACCATATTACCATCGTTACAGTAATTACCCCTAAAGGGACTTATCCATTCCACCAATTTGTTTACAGAACTGAAAATTAAAATGTTCAACCCTCTCCAATTTATATCAAATTTCTAATTTTTTGACACCTATCAGTGTGTACCAATGACAAAACAAAAACAGACACACTGAGTTGTCATACATCAATTTTTCTAAATTCCCCTGTTTAATGAGCAGATTTTCCTGGCCAATGCAGGCTCCTATTAGTATTTAGTAATATTGTACATGATATTTTTTGTCTGTCTATCAGCTTTGGCATTTATTTACAGATTTATGTTTTTCTTGAATGCTGCAAAATTGAAAATGAGATTATCATTTATATTGGGAGGTCTACTGCTAAATCATTTATATATTACTGCCTAGGGCTGGGGTTGTGCTTACCGCTCGCTCCAGACTATCATATCATGGTTCAGGCTCCAACATTACACCTCCATAGATGTTCCATCGCATAGGTACGTCACCACCTAGAGCTTGCCAAAGTCTTTTCTTCTTTCTTCCCAATTTTCTTCTGGTACTCTACTTTTCAATTGTATTGACTTTAAATCTCTTTTAAAACCCACTGTGGCAAAATTGTTATTTTTAATGATTTATATTAATTTTATGTGAATCCATTCTCTTTTATCTTTCTCAGTGCTTTGTCATCTGTAATTGCATAATTGCATTGATTTAAAATGCAAATATTTCCTTTTTCTGGTTTCTCATCATGTGATTTGATTTGACACAGTTTTTTTACAGGGAAATACAGCAGGCACTTGTAGAGATTGGAGATAAGGATCCTTCTTTTATTGGTTCACGTGAATGGATTGGTGCAATTGAGTTGAGCTTCGTTTTGGATAAACTCCTGGGTGTAAGTATGCCAATATGCCATTCCTTTTCTGAAATCATATTGCACAGGACTAGAGTAAGAGGTGAAATGTCAATTTATACAACACAAAATTTATTTGAAAATAATTAGAGTTGTGCAATCTTGCTATAAAGTGTTGATAAAGTGACCTGACAGGATTAAGTTGCCGCATTGAGCAGGTTAGTTGCAAAGTCATAAACGTTAGATCTGGAGCTGAGCTTCCTGAAAAATGTCGAGAGCTAGCTTTGCACTTTGAGAGTCAAGGGACGCCTATTATGATTGGTCAGTTGAACAGATAATGTTTGTCTTCCTATTATTTGACATGTATTTACAGCTTCCAATAAAGATACTATAACCTGAGATTTTCAAATAAACCTTGTAGGTTTCATGTGTATCAACTTGCCGAATATCAACATTAAATGCTTCCGTAGCTGATGAATATTAGGACTTTTCTTTATCTTGTTATATGATTGCAGGGGGTGGTGTGCTTGCATACACACTTTTGGGAGTTGATTACAATGAAGCAAGTGGAGATTGTGCATTTCTCATACTAGATCCTCACTATACAGGCAATGATGAACACAAGAAAATCGTAAACGGAGGATGGTGTGGGTGGAAGAAAGCTGTTGATAGCAAGGGAAAAAATTTCTTCTTACACGAGAAATTTTATAATCTTCTGCTGCCCCAGAGGCCCAACATGGTGTAGTCTTGCTCAGATTAGAAGACGTGCGGGGTATGACTGCCTATTTAATAGTCACTGTACAATCCTTTTTCAGATTGAGATGATAGGTCTTAAGTCAGAAACATGTGAAAAAGTGAAATATAGGAGAAGAGTGAGTGATATATGCCCCTGGAAAATACCTCTCTATTTCAACTAGAGAAACCAAATTTTATCTACTAACCTGGGAATCATGTCAGATTGCTTCTTTTATTTTACAGAGGGGGAATGTCTGACTTTGTTGATGAATGATAATTGGTATGGTACATTGACAAGGAACCTATCCATTGGAAGGAGACGTGGAAGTTGCTAAATACTCTTTCATTGGTTTTAATGTTCCAGAGTCAAGACACCATGTATTGTGTTATTATGTCACGGAAAGGGCTGGAAATCGGGACGTCTCGTCCCGACCGAATCTCATCTCATCCGGTCTCATACTGATTATTATTCGGATGAAGAAATTATCTCGAATCCGACCGATATTTTGAATTAGGACGAAAAATCATTTCGAATCCCGGATCAAATGGTGTGTTATCTTGAATCCCGATTGAGTTTCGGGATTTTTTATGTTAAAATTTGGCATTCGAGACTAAAATTTTCGCGAATTCTGGCTCGATTTTTTTATTCGGGACGATATATAAGTTTGAATCTCGATCGATATTTTTATTTTGGTCAAAAAATTATTTCGAATCCCAAATCAAACGAGATGAAATCTAAATTAAGATTTAGAATTTTCTGTTAATCCTAAAACGGGCCAATGGGCAGCTATATAATGAATAATAAAATACGTACTCATACGTTTTAGGAAATTGAAAAAAAAAAAACTAAAAAAGTGAACTAACTTATAAAATTATATTTTTATAGGCCAAAGGAATGATTTTCTATTAACGGTCGCCCGGACGACTGGTTGCAGATGCTTATTCCAACATCCGTTGGGTCGCCGGATGCATGCTGTAGCAGTTTTTTTGTTTTGTTTTGTTTTTAAATCTTTAGAAACTCCGCTTTCAAACCACTCATTTCGTACTTAAGTGGAGCAGATAAAACCTTCGGATGTCTCAAGTTCTTATAAGAAACGCACTCTTTAGATTCGAACGCAAGACTTTTAGGTGAGATCCTGAATCATACACCATTAAGCCACGTCTCTTGAAACATGTAGCAACCTGTTACATTGTGTAAAGTAAGCTATGGAGTTTTATGTTGCGTTTGATATAGAGTTCGATGAGCTTATAAACTAACTTATATTCTCATTATAAGTCTATAATATATATATATATATATATTATAAAGCACAATGGTGTTTGAGGAAAGAGAGTGCATCCAACGGCTCTCTTTATGTGGCTTAATTAACGGCTCAGATCATTTCATTGGTAATTGGAGGAAAGAGAGTGAATTGATTGATGGAAAGGGTCAAAATTTTCAAATTTTCAAATAAAAAAATAGAAAGTTAAAATAAAATCATTTAATTTTGTAACATCGTGCCGTAGGCACGGGCCAAATACTGTAACACCGTGCCGTAGGCACGGGCATCATTTAATTAAAAAATAAAATCATTTAATTCTGTAATACCGTGTCGTGCCGTAGGCACGGGCATCATTTAATTAAAAAATAAAATCATTTAATTTTGTAACACCGTGCCGTAGGCACGGGCCAAATACTGTAACACCGTGCCGTAGGCACGGGCAAAAACTAGTATATATATATATTAGCTTATATCTTCGACCAATACTCTATTAAACTATATTTTAATGTAACCAGCGCTTGAATGAGCGTTGGCAACTCCACTGCAACAACTTGCTGCACATTGTGTGCAGCAAGCTGCTGACATAGCAGCACAAGGAGAGAGGAAGAGAAAATCTATTAGAAAAGAAATATATTTTACAAAAATATAAATGCAAAAGTAGGTCTTCTATTTATATTTACAAAAGTTTGTAGGTTATGTGGAATGAATTGACTGCAATGGTTCTTCTTGAAACGCACCGTTTTAAGTAATACTATAAACAGTTCATTCATTTGTTAATAGCTTTGCTGTACCGTGCTCTATTCATTTTCTATCCGGGAAACGCCATGTCTGCTTACACTCCCCAAAGCATGGCATCTTCAATTCCATTCATTGACAGCCATTGCCGAACTCACCACTTATCAAAACCTCACCTCTCCCTCCTCCACTCAAAACCCATTAAAACTTTTATAGCTTTCTCCGCAACACCACCACCCACTTCCTCCACCTCTCACTCTTCCCGGCAAATTTTCCTTCCTTTCCTTCAACAACAAGAACAAAAACCAGACCCAAAACCTCTAATTAATGATAATTATGAAGAAGAAGAAGAAGAAGAAGAAGAAGCAATAGACCCACTTGTCAAATACTTCAAATCTAAAACCCCATCCCAGGACCCAGCTGGCCTTGGCAAATTCTCTCTCCAAAAGAATCGCCGCTCTTCTTGGCACCTTTCCACCAATCAACCCGAAACCCTAACCGAATCCGATATCAACGACATTACATTTGATAATGATGTGAAACAGCAAATGGGTTCTTTGCCTGATGGCTCTGTAGGAGAAATTTTACGAATTGCAAGGACCTTACCTCAGAATTCAACGTTAGGTGAAATGTTAGGAGGTTTCAAGGGAAGAGTTAGTAAAAGGGAGTGTGTGGGGGTGTTGGAGTTGATGGGAAATGAGGGCCTTTTGATGGGTTGTTTGTATTTTTATGAGTGGATGAGATTGCAGGAGCCTTCTCTTGTATCGCCACGCGCTTGTTCGGTTTTGTTTCCGGTTTTGGGGAGGGCTAGAATGGGAAATGAATTGATGGTTTTGTTCAAGAATTTGCCTGAGAGCAAGGAGTTCAGAGACGCTCATGTTTATAATGCTGCTATTTCTGGGCTTTTTTGGTGTGGAAGGTATGAGATTGTTGGTTCTTCAATGATTATTGACTGTTTTGATTTATTACCCATTATTTGTTGTAGTTGATTGTGATATTTTGAGAAGAACTAACAAGAAACTTTGTGCAGCGGCACAAACATTATAACAGTTTCATAAGTTTAAAATTGTAGAATGAGTTGCTTATGCACGATGGAAAATGAGAAGGGGGTTTGTTGATAAATGTTTTTTTGCCCCATAAGTCTACCATTTCCTTTATTTTAAGCTTGATTCTTAACTAGTGTAGCTTGCAACTTGTGCAGTGGCACAAACATTATAAGAGTTTCGTAAGTTTAATATCGTAGAATGAGTTGCTTATGCAGGAGGGAAAATGATTGTGGGGGTTGTTTGTTGATAAATGTTTTTTGCTACTTTGAACGATCGTGCTTTGTTATTTGTTGATATAGGGGAGCCTAGCATTTCCTTTATCTTAAGCTTGATTCTTAACTAGGGTAGCTTGCAACTTTGTGCAGTGGCACAAACACTGGCTCTGTTCGGTATTGCGATTAAAAAAATGTGGCAAACAAACGGTGATTTATAAACAGTGTTTTGTAATTTTGATTTATGCTATAAAATAATCGTTGTGTGTTTTTCTAATATTTTGATAGTGGGTAAAAGTTAAAAACTTCAGTTTTTGCAAAACTCGATTTTTAAAAGAAATCAAGATTAGTAATCGCATTTTTTTATCATTAACCAAACACTTAAAAATTATGTTTTGACCAAAACGTAGTTTTGTCATCTAACCACAGGTCAAACCACAGTACCAAACAGATATAACAGTTCCATAGGTTTATAATTGTAGCATGAGGGAAAATGAGGTGGGGGTTGTTTGTTGATAATTGGTTTTTGCTACATTGAATGATTATACTTTGTTATTTATCGATATATGGGAGGGCCAGAGGGGATGAGACTAGCACTTCCTTTATCTTCAGCTTGATTCTTAACTAGTGTAGCTTGCAACTTTTCATGATTTTTACTTTCTATCTATGTAAGTGGAGAGCTTTTTTAGTGGTTTGGAAACTAGGAAATGATTTGAAAACAATTATCAGGAAGCAGTTTCAAGAAAGGAAAAACCATCTTACACAAGTATTGTTTTCCCAACACTAGAGGTTATTGTTGATTTCTATGAACTTATCAGGTATGATGATGCGTGGAAGGCGTATGAGGCAATGGAAACAAACAATATTATTCCAGATCATGTGACATGTTCTATAATGATTACAGTCATGAGGAAAAACGGTCGGAGTGCAAAAGAAGCATGGGAGTTCTTTGAGAAAATGAACAGAAAAGGTGTCAAATATAGTGAAGAAGTGGTGGGTGCTCTAATAAAATCGTTCTGCGATGAGGGGCTCAAGAATGAAGCTCTTATTATCCATATGGAAATGGAGAAGCAAGGGATCTGTTCAAACGCCATTGTGTATAACACTTTAATGGATTCTTATTGTAAATCCAACCAAATTGAAGAAGCCGAAGGTCTATTTCTAGAGATGAAAACAAAAGGCCTTATGCCTACGTCTGCCACCTTTAACATCCTTATGGATGCATACAGTAGAAGGATGCAGCCTGAGATTGTTGAGAAGCTTCTACTAGAAATGCAGGATATGAGATTGGAGCCTAATGCCAAATCTTATACATGTCTAATCAGTGCATATGGGAGGCAGAGGAAGATGAGTGACATGGCTGCCGATGCATTCTTAAGGATGAAAAAATTTGGTATAAAACCAACTTCACATTCTTATACAGCACTTATCCATGCTTATTCAGTTAGTGGCTGGCACGAGAAAGCTTATACTGCATTTGAAAATATGCAAAGGGAAGGAATTAAACCTTCCATAGAGACCTACACAGCTCTTCTGGATGCATTTAGGCGTTCTGGTGACACAGAAATGTTGATGAAAATTTGGAAAATGATGATGAGTGAAAAGGTTGAAGGCACGCAGGTGACATTTAACGTTCTGCTTGATGGATTTGCTAAACAAGGCCATTATCTTGAAGCAAGGGATGTAGTATCAGAGTTTGGAAAGATTGGTTTACAGCCAACATTGATGACATATAATATGCTGATTAATGCATATGGACGGGGTGGGCAAACCTCAAAGTTGCCCCAGCTATTGAAAGAAATGGAAAATCTAAACATAAAACCTGATTCAGTTACTTATTCCACCATGATCTACGCATTTGTTCGTGCTCGTGATTTTAAAAGGGCATTTTTTTATCACAAGCAGATGGTGAAAAGTGGGCAAGTCCCAGATGTGAGGTCATATGAGAAGCTAAGGTCAATTTTGGATGTTAAAGCTGCAACAAAGAACAGAAGGGACAAGAGTGCCATACTTGGAATAATTAATAGCAAAATGGGAATGGTGAAGGCTAAGAAGAAGGGAAAGAAAGATGAGTTCTGGAAATTTAAGAAAAGTCATCCAATAACTCAAAATATTGTTCGTAATGGACGGTGATGATGCTACTAATGTAGTTTTATAATATAAGAAAGCTCATTTGGTCTCATTGGCTGTGTCTGCAGAAAAGGTCCTTCTTCAGTTTGTCTTGTAATGTTTAGGCCTTCAGATGGTTTGACTCTGCCTTTGATTGGTTTTTCTCTACCAATATATTTTGCAGTTGTTCAAAGGAAAACCATAACAACAGTGAAGCGCTTCAGAAAATTTTTGTTTCCCTTTACCAGACCAGGAGATGGGCTGCAGTGAATTTGTACAAGTGTCGAGAAGTTTCTTAGGTAATTGTTTTCTTCACACTTTGAAGTATATAAGATATTCTTTTGGATTGCAAAACCCCTGTACATTACAAATTCAACTTAGCTTCCCTGTAACATTTCTCTAAGTTGAATTTTATATTCTAGTAATTTGATTAGTCAGGTATTTTTAATCTTGTCCTCGTGTCTGTCCTTTATAGAAACAATCCGCCAAACTCAGATGCGTAGAATTGTCCATAGGATGGTTACAAGTTCAGTTTATAATCAACTCATTCAGATAAATTGAAGTCAAGAACCCACTTATAATTAGAGAATGAGAAAAATGTGGATTTTGAAATATGTAGTGTTGTTGTGCAGGAATATGAAGTAAGAGATGTTTCTGAACACACAAACACACACACAAGAAGCTGTTTTTTAGTTCTTGAGGTTAAAAAATCTCATCCTTTGTAGGAGATTTTTAGTTGCTAGACAAATACATCAAGTCTTAACCTAGCTTATAGCGGGAGTCTTGCGCACCGGAAATGACTTTTATACAGATGCATGTTCTATCATCCACATTATATTTTTGCAATTTCAGTCTCTACAGGACCTCAGCTTCTCTATCATCCATTATTTTTGCAACTTCCTCATTATAGTTTTCATATAATTATTTCTTGTTTGATGAATCATCAAGAATTGCAATTGATAAATATATCCATATCCATATTTATTAAAGTATCATCTTCATCCTTATCCATTAAACCTTAACCTACACAATAGCTTGGATTCACGAGTTAGGCAAACCTTTGTACTCCGCAGTCAAACAAATTTAATTTCCTTTTAAAACTATAACTTGTTTTGTACTCTGATTCTAATGTTTGGCCTAACTTACCAAGTCTCCTACAATGAAAAATTGCAATTGACTCCCAAAGTCACAAGTCCTTTTCTTTTTGGTTAAAATTAATTGTTAGTTTCATTTTTATTGATACTGTCCGTGACAAAATAAATTTAATTGAGTTGTAATAAATCTTGTAGCACTTGGAGCAATTGGACTGGTTTTTGGCATAGCTGGAGCTTCTTTGTTAGTGGCGCGTTCGTTTCAACGTTCGAACGTGTAGCGTTAGTGTCACGTTCTCCATTGGGTTCGAACAAAATATTCCAATGAGCAAACGTTCGAGTCACGTTCAATCAGACATTCGAACGAAACATTCCAGAGAGCTCGCGTTCGTGGTGCGTTCGAGAGGCGTTCAAACGAGTTTTCCAGTAGGCGTGAGTTCGTGGTGCGTTCGAGAACCGTTCGAACGCCATTGCGATCTGGACGCGTTTTTGAGCATTTTCATTTTGAAAAACCCTACATCTTTGCCCTACCTATAAATAGAACATGTAGCCACCATCCCTATTTGTTGAAACACAATTCCTTTGAGCACAAAACATTGATAGCTTTCAACCTTCTTGATTTCACCTTGAAGACTCATTGCTTCTCCTGTCTTTTGTATGTTTGGTGAAACCTTTCTTTGATTTACCATCAACACAACCAAACCCAACTTTCTAAGCCTTTAGAGTTCTTTAGGAGAAAGATTGGTAGTCGGAGTTCCGACATTTAAAGGTGCAGAGACAATCTACTCAAAGACTCCAGAGGTTCTGAAGAAAATCGTGGGATACGGGCTTGAGGAGTTCCTTAAGTTCTTTTAGTCTAGAGGTACTTGAGTCGGTGGAGTTGCCACCATAGGTCTTGACCATCGCTGTAAGTTTTTCTCTACATAGTGGATTGGGCTGGTAGTCGAGATACTCGGAGTGGTTTTTTTACTCGCACGAGTTTTTCTCTTCGTCACCAAAATATTGTATTGATTTTGTGTGATGTTTATTTATTTTCTGCATTTATATTTTGCATTGAATTAATATTTTGATATTATATAATAATTGGTTAATATTGTAGTTGCCTGTTAGAATTCCATAGTTACAGTAATCATGACTTGTCTTGATCATTGTGTTTAATTCCGTATATGGTCAGAATTTAGGCTAATCGCGAACTTTCATTAATAATTACTTCACAGGTTTATATTTGCTTTTGCTTTGGAACTCTGCTAGATTCATCAGCATTTGCATTCCTTTTGTTTTTATCACGTTTATCCTATCGCAAATCACTTTATCTTCTTCTTTCATTTCTTCATTTTTGGTGACGATCACTTGACGTAATTTTTTTTTTTTTTCATTTCTGGTGATGAAGACGGCGTGATTTCCGATGACCACCACCTGATTTTTTTTTTAAAATTTTTTTTGCATCACTTCTTCGTTAGCATGAGATGGCGGCCGTCTCATGTCGCGTCAGTGCGTGGCGGTGTGAGGCTACCGCCTCACGCTGTCGAAGCGGGTTGAAACACAAAACCCGTCAGAGGCGGATGCCTCGACACGCCAACTTCGCGAGAAATGATGGTTAGATGATATAGAAATTAAACTAGAAGAAACATTCATTAGAAATGAGTATAGTAAGAGAGTGAGAATGACCATATGTAGTTTTAACAAACTTTTCTTTTAACACTATTTGCCTTTTATAAGAGTATTTTAACAATGCTCTTCGTTTAGATGATATAGAAGACACATGTAGCAACTAGCAATACATGGCTGAAAGTGCAGATAATCACTAACATGTGAGCTCCATTGTTTAAAAAAATGGTCAGAGACGTCGTGTCTCCGCCGCGTAATATTGGCATGTCGAGGCGTCTGCCTCTGGCAGGTTTTGTATTTCAATCCACTTCATCAGCGTAAAGCGGCCGCCTCATACCGCCACACGCTGACGCGGCATGACGCTTTACGCAATCGATAAAGAGGTGATGCAAACAAATTTAAAAAATAGGTAGTCGTTGTCGGAAATCACGCCATCGTCATCACCAGAAGTAGTCTTCATCACTAGAAATGAAAAAGGAGGAGATGAAGAAATGAAGAAATCACGTCAAGTGGTAGCATCTAATAACTAAATTAAAGAAAATATTTTTTTACTGAAATAGGTTATATATATATATTTTAATATTATTATCCAATATTTAAAATTATCGTTTCATTAATCTTCGTAAAATTTTATTTTATTTTATTTTATTTTAATGATTTTTATCGATATCAATTTAATTTTTGTCGATCTCACTTGATATATAACATCATCAATTATTTTAATTTCACCTATACATCGAACGATAAAACCATCTTTTTGGAGGAAAATAACTCTGAAATTAGATATTCATTCATTAAATACATTCATGTATTCAATTGGACAGAGAATTCTCCCTATCGTAGACCCTTCCGTAGGGAGACCACCACTTGAGTTGATGAAATCCATTACCAATTCTTATGCCCTGCATTTTCTTGCCACGCAAGCATTTTTAAGCAAACAAATTATCATTTCCCGATTGAACATAATCCAGTACTTCAATAAGGCCAATTCCGTAATTCAACATAACAAAAAAACCCTAAAACACGAAGCAAATTGGCACTGTAGGAAACGGGCCAGGTGGAAGCAAAATACAGGTAACACCAAAAAAGTGATGTACCAGAAACGCCACGTGGACACTCAAACTTGTGGCAATACCCAAAAAAACCCCAGTGCTGACGTGTACGAGTAACCGCAGCCTCCATATATAAATTCCCCCCTCTCTTTCTCTCTCATTTTCATCCTCATCCATTTCTCGTCTCACTCTCTCAACGGATTGAGACACTCGGATTCGGATCCGCTGTTTAAGCGACCCGGAGCTTCGTTTTCTGATCTAGTTTTTGCGATACGGAGATTCTTATTCGTTTTCTTTTTATTTCGTCTGCGGTTAGAATCGGATTTGAGGATCCGATTTGCTTCGCCTGTCTTGGCTCGAGATCCCGGTTAAAATCACAGAAGAATCGGGTTCGGGTTCTGGATTCAATCTTCTTCAAGTTTACTCAAAACTGGTATGCAATCACACTCTTCCTCGCTATTGCTTGAGAGCTTTGAAATAATTAATGTTATTATTTTCTCTCTTATTTTCTTTCGTTTTCTCAGCTACCAAACTGAGTAAACTTCTATAGCATTAACTAAGAATCTTTGCCCCGTTTCATTGTTATTTTTTGTTCGTTCGTTTGTTTTATTTTTATTATATATTGTTTAATCATTATTAAATAGTAGGCTCAGGGGTGTTACCTCTGAGTTATTGAAATTAGATATAGTATTGGATAAATGTTATCTAGCTTTTTTAGATGATATGAATTATTATTGCTTGTTGTTTGTTTATTTGTTTTTAGGTTTTAAGCTTTACATATATTTGGTGCTTGTAAATGGCGTCGAAGGAGGGATTTCTGACGGAGGAGCAGAGAGAAACATTGAAAATAGCATGCCAAAATGCTGATGTTTTGTCATCGTCCCCAAAATCTCCGACGTCTTTACTTTCTGAGCATCATTTGAAAGTTCCTGCTGGTGGCGGCAAAGCACCAAATGCTGGATTTGCTGTAAGACACGTGCGTAGATCACACTCTGGCAAGCTCGTGCGCGTGAAGAAGGGTGAGTCCAGCTGTTATATGCCGTTTTTTATTATGATAATAAGTTATTTAAGTTTTAGGAGATTGTTCAAAATTTGTTTCTATGTTATATTGTTTGTTCTCTTTATTGACATGAAGTTATAGCTCTTCGGCAGTTTTGGTTTTATGTTGCTTTATATTTTACTTGCCTTTATTTTGATCAGACCAATCTTATTATTTATCTTTTTGTTCTACTTCTCGGATAAGTTCTGGTACCAGCTGTCAGATCTCTCTCCAATCTGTACTGGGCATGAAATTGCCAAAATACTCACTAGCTTTCAAACAAATAATATTGACAACTTAAATAATAAATTTCCCTAATAATTTGAGCTTTCATAGATGTGAAATTATTATGGTTTATGATTGGTTCATCTGAGGGCCGCCTAGTCCTAGTGTCCTACTCTCCTATGTCTATGATGTAAGCTTGTTGGTTTCTGGCTTCACCAATGCGTCATCTTGAATTAAAATTTTTAATGTTGTTGTTATGTCTATCTTTATGCCTGAATAACGTACAATATTTTTTTTTCAACCACGATTGTAATTTGTATGGGTCATTGTATTTTTGAATTTATATAACCTCCTATCTGTGGTAAAAGCCATGAAATCTATGTATCGGTGAAATTGTTTTTGGATGGTTTCCATGGGTGATTTGCACTTTGCTTAGTAGCAATTGGTAAATTTGGTGTTTCTCTTTTTCTTTTTTAAAATGGGGGAAGTTGCTCTGAGATCTGAATTGCATAAAAACTATGTGATGCATATAGAACCTCATGTGATTTTAGAGGGTTCTTGGAGCATAGAAGGATGCAATAAGGAGAATTTTCTCATGCAAGTTGGTAGGGTGCTATGGCTTAAACTGGGTTATTACTTCGTACCTTTAGATTTGTTTCTTGTAGAGGAGGTGATAAGCGGATGAGCTGAACTTCAGCGTGTACCATTTTCTTACAAATAATCAAAATTATTTGTGCAAGTGATTGTGATAATCCTGCTGATCTTTTCACAAGTTGGGCACTTCTGCATGGTTGGTTTTAAGTAGATGCTTAAACGGGCAAATGAATTCGCAGAAAACAGGCATGTATTGTTTACAATAAGTAGGAATTAGGTGTTATTTGCATTAGTGCATATGCAAAAGAATTGTGAGTTGCTTAAACTATATATATGTATATGGTTGGCAGATTTGTTTGTTTGCCTCACCCAGCTCTAAATGGGTTGCAGTGAATGGTGCTGGATTGCTTTTATAACTGCTTATTTTAATTTGTGCTAGTTTTATTCCTGATTGTTTAAAGCAGCATTCCTCCATTCATCTGATTTTTTTGGCTACTGTACTCTTTGACTATTGGTTATAGATGGCGCCGGTGGCAAGGGCACATGGGGCAAACTGCTCGACACTGATGTTGAATCTCATATTGATAGGAATGATCCTAACTATGACAGTGGAGAGGTAACTACAGTTTTTTTTGTATTGTTTTCCTTATTACATTTTAATCAGGTATAGGTTTTTAGTCTCTTATTGTTTTGGTTGGTAAATACTCTCTACTGGAATGAGTTTTTTGTGGGTTTACTTGTAAATTGCTTTCATTGGTGACTGTAAAGTAATCATTAATTGCTCCTATTGTATCCTTCTTTTAATAGGAACCTTATAAACTTGTGGGGGCTACTATCTCAGACCCCTTGGATGATTACAAGAAAGCTGTTGCTTCCATCATAGAGGAATACTTTAGCACTGGCGACGTGGAAGTGGCTGCGTCAGACCTCAGGGAACTTGGCTCCTGTGAATATCATCCTTACTTTATCAAGCGGCTTGTTTCCATGGCCATGGACAGGCATGATAAGGAGAAGGAGATGGCTTCAGTTCTGCTTTCAGCACTATATGCTGATGTCATCAGCCCAGATCAGATTAGGGATGGGTTTGTCATTCTTCTCGAGTCTGCTGATGACCTTGCAGTCGACATACTAGATGCTGTTGATATCCTTGCTTTGTTTGTCGCTCGTGCTGTGGTTGATGACATACTTCCTCCGGCTTTCCTCACAAGGGCAAAGAAAACACTTCCAACATCCTCCAAAGGATTTCAGGTCATTCAAACTGCTGAGAAGAGCTATCTCTCTGCTCCACACCATGCAGAACTTGTAGAGATGAGGTGGGGTGGTAGCACTCACATCACTGTTGAGGAAGTGAAGAAAAAGATTGGTGATCTGTTGAGGGAATACGTCGAGAATGGAGATGCTTTTGAGGCATGTAGGTGCATAAGGGAGCTGGGTGTTTCATTCTTCCATCATGAAGTGGTTAAAAGGGCTTTGGTTCTCGCAATGGAGATTCAAACAGCTGAACCACTTATGTTAAAGCTGTTGAAAGAAGCAGCTGAGGAAGGCCTGATTAGTTCCAGTCAAATGGCAAAAGGATTTGCTAGGTTAGAAGAGAGTCTTGATGACCTTGCTCTTGACATTCCATCTGCAAAGAACTTGTTCCGATCAATTGTCCCTGTGGCTATCTCTGAAGGATGGCTGGATGCTTCATTCATGAATTCTTCAGGTGAAGCCGGAACACTACAACAAGAAGATGAAAAAGTGAAGCGCTACAAAGGGGAGATAGTGACCATAATTCATGAGTATTTTCTTTCAGATGACATTCCTGAACTCATCCGAAGTCTTGAAGATCTGGGGGCACCTGAATTTAACCCAATATTCCTGAAGAAGCTGATCACCCTTGCTATGGACAGGAAGAACAGAGAGAAAGAAATGGCATCTGTTTTGCTTTCTGCTCTTCACATTGAGATCTTCTCAACTGAAGATATTGTGAATGGTTTTGTCATGCTCCTGGAATCTGCGGAAGATACAGCATTGGACATCCTGGATGCTTCAAATGAGCTTGCTCTTTTTCTGGCTAGGGCAGTGATTGATGATGTCCTGGCTCCACTGAACTTAGAAGAGATTAGCATCAAGTTGCCACCGGATTGTGGTGGGAGTGAGACTCTGTGTGTGGCTCGATCACTCATTGCTGCCCGTCATGCTGGTGAGAGACTTCTTAGGTGCTGGGGAGGTGGAACTGGCTGGGCTGTGGAGGATGCAAAGGACAAGATAATGAAGCTCCTGGAAGAGTATGAAAGTGGAGGTGTCTTAAGTGAAGCTTGCCAGTGTATCCGTGATCTTGGAATGCCCTTCTTTAATCATGAAGTGGTGAAGAAGGCGTTGGTCATGGCTATGGAGAAGAAGAATGACAGGATGCTGGACCTGTTGCAGGAGTGCTTCAGCGAAGGGCTAATCACTATCAATCAGATGACCAAGGGCTTCACCAGGATCAAGGATGGGCTCGATGATCTGGCTCTCGACATTCCAAATGCAAAGGAGAAATTCACTTTTTACGTCGAGTATGCCAAGAAGAAAGGTTGGCTCCTACCAGCCTTTGAATCATCTGCTGCAGATGCTTTGCTTATTCCAGCTACTGCGGCTACTTGAGAATCTGCATACTTTCTATGTTCTCTCTTGTATGTTGTTGCCTATTACCTCCTGAACTGTGTTCTGCGCTTCAAAGGTGGATCGATAGATGATATGGGATGTCTGGATTCCTTCCGATGCTTTCTCCTTTTTTTTCGTGATCATCTGATGGAGATTCTTGTGATGCCATCCAATGTATAAAAATGGTTCGTTTTTTCATCGACATTGCTTTAGTACTCGTGTCGACATCAAGAACTATTAATTAGAATTTAGATGTGATATTATGTTGCTGATAGATGCAACATAAAGTTTAGAATGCTATCTTTCTTTCATTTTGGAACCTCTGTTGTCAGTTCTGTATCTTCATCTTTCAGATTAGTTTCAGAAGTAGAGACCATTTTGATAAATTGTTGCATTGCTTACCCTAAAATCTCATTGGTGGACAAGTGTGAGGTTAGAATTTAGATTTTTAGTTTAGTTTCAACCTAAATAGTTTAATCGTCATTGGTTGAAAAACACATTTTTTTTTGTTTTTCTTTATTGATAATTGTCGATTTTTCAGCTGAGTTGATTTTTTATTTTTGAAAATGTTAGATTTGTAGAAAAACTCATTTTTTTTATGGGGTTTTAATCATCCCTCTTAATTTTATAATTTTTGGACGGTATTGAGAAATGAGTTTAAAATTTTTTATTTTATGTTTGTGAAATGTCAATTTTATTTTTCCCGATTAATCTCAGAATATTTCTGATTGATCGCAGTTTTGTAACAATTTGTAATTGATTTCTGATTAAACTAGCAAAGTTTCAATATAATTGGCAATCCTATTTCAAGTTCAAGTACTTTCTTTGAAAAATCTGGAAACTTTGATGTTGTTTTGTTAATGTTTTGCTTGCTTTCTCCTTTGATTTTACACGTCTTTTACACCTGATTTTGCATTAACCAAAATCTTGCATTGACCAAAATCAGAACAGATGGTCTTCGGATTATGAACTCAACCTGCCATTTTTGTTTGCATTTTACAGCGTTTTTTAAGATGAAATTTTGTTATTTTTTGTGAAGTGGTTCACAAATTTGCTTCAGTAACACTCCCACTGTTGTGGGCTTTTCGATCTCTTATTCTCCTTTTTGACGTGAACTTCTCTTTCAAGTTAGGGTTGTCAAGTTTTAGGTTTTATGCTGACTTAGGCTTTAAATTTGATTAGAGTTATGCACCGTTTGGTAAAAAATATCAATTGATAGTATAAACTTGGAGAATGTAAACTAATTTATAAATTCATCCATCTCTAAATCAAACAGTGTATTAGTATTTAAAGCCGCACGCTACAAAAAGAGCATGACACTTATAAATACATTAATAATGTAGGAGAAATAAATTGAAGAGAGATTGATACAATCACAAAGGATTGTATGGCTTAACTAACAAATTGCTTCTGAAGAAGGCCTCCACAGAAAGCAATCGCTCTTCTGGAGCATCTCCAATGCTGTCAAAAACTGCATCTGCATTCAAGAAAATGACAAAACATAAAAATTATGGAAAATGACAACAAATTATCCCACTGGTTGTCATAACGATATTTTAATCCCTACAATTTTGAAAATATAAGTTTTAATTTTTGTCACTGAATATTTTCTGTTAATTTTGAACCATTTTTTCATCCGATTAGTATTTTTTTTTTTTATTACAATACAAGTCTACAGATATATAATCTGAAATCTACTGGAATATTGAATACAAATATTGAAGTATATCTAGAATTCTACGTCTATTAGAGATGAAACATCAACTCTCACTCAAATATGGGGAGAATTCTACTCCAACCAAGAGAAGAATAATCAACTCTCAAATTGAGAGAAATTGGCAGGGAGTCAAACTTGTACTCTCCCATTTGGGAGAGCACAAGTCCACCACTGGGCCAAGAGCCCAGTGGCATCCGATTAGTTTTAAATGACTTGAATACCTCAAAAATGTCTAATATAGTAAAAATTTATATTTTTTAAAACTACAGGGACTAAAACTTATGTTTCTAAAACTACAGTGATTAAAGTTTCATTATGGTAATCTATGGGATAACTGAGTGTTATTTTTCCTAAAAACTATTCATCACAAGTCTGAAAATATCAAAAGGTTTGCTAATTGTTATATGAACATGCTTTTAAAAAAATACCACAAAAGGAGAGTGACTGATTTCAAAAGGTGTCAAATGGGGAAGCCTGCTTTTTGTTACTATAAATTTCATTCCAGCAGATTTAGCAGCTGCAAGTCTAATGGCACTGTCCTCAACCACTACACAATAATAGAAAATGAGAGTTTCAATCAAGTACCAAACATTTCATACAAGAAACAAATATCAATGATAAAAATTTAAGGAAATATGAGGGAGAATGTGGAAATTGATTGATAGTCATAAAGTGATGCAGTTGCTTGTGCTATTAAATTGTAAGATTTAATTTCAATGATTTTATTTACTTGCGTTAAAAGCTTCTGTTTATGCGTAAGTTTTTGTTTCAATAATATATCTTATTGCATTCGTTGATTGCTATTTAATAATGTTATTATCCAATACCTTGCAGGATCAACACCCAGACTGTTGGAAGCTAATGTATATATAAATGGCCTGTCAGGAAGAATGGACTCAGTTCAGTGGCAGAGAACAAATCCTCGTATTTAAAAAACAATGATAAATACAAAATAACTTGAAAGTAATAAGTTCTCCAAAATCACATTAAAAAACAAACACATATCATATATTAGATTAAGTATCAGAGTAAGATGCCCAGACAGGAAGGAATTTAAATCCTAGGCAATTGTATTTTTCTATTAAAGCCGTGGTAACTCATATGGAAGGCTAAATTGCATACTCTATCAACAGTAAGAGAGAACTAAATCTCCAGAGAATATCTGTATATTTTCAGCTCGCTCTGGTCCCAGCAAGCAAGAAACTATTGCAGTTACCTGAAATTGTGTCAAATACTTCAGTCATCTAAGAGAAAAGGATCCAAAACCACCAGTAGCTTAACATAAGCAAAATATTTACGAACTCTAGACTCTGATCCTAAATTTAAAGACATACAAATCTAAAGTGAGTAAGGTGATTGACAATAATGAGATCGAATAATGTCAAACCATATAATTATTTGTTGGACTCTTCATTGATTATTCCAAAATTTTCCATCAAAAGGAGTTGGCTTCGCAGAGACATGAAACTCGGACCTACCAGAATGTCCTTTAAATAATTAGCATAGAACTAGTTTCATTTTCATTGCTGAACGGACCATCTTTAGTCATAGTAAAGTAGTAAACTAATCAAACAAGCAACTACAGTTGCGGAACCTGATTATTCATACTGCCTTCTCATTGGTGGTGCTACATACAGTAACCTTGACTCCCTTCTCTAGAGCCTGGTCAATTAGCCTGAAAAGATAATAAGAAAATTCATCAAAGCATGTGTAGAGAATTCTAAAAAAAAATCAACATAGAAAACTTGCGCATCTACTTAGAAACTTTCTTTTCTAACGATAACTGTTAAACAAACAGTGCGAGATAATGAAAGAGCATGTGACTAGTATTGGAGACAACAAACTCACGTTGATAGATTTAATGCATGCCTTGGATGGAGATTAGAAATCTAAAAGGCAATAAGTCACTGACATCAAAATGGTTATTGACAAGGTAAGCAATTGAAGACATTCACCATGCCTACAGGACAACCTAATCAAATGACCTACGGGTGTAAGTATTACTGACTATTTGGCTTGCTATGGCTTAAAATGAAGCTTGAAGGATAACCTTCCTCATACAGTTACATGTTTGAAGAATTATATGTAATTAAACACAAAAATTCAACATTGCACAGAAACAGAAGTTCAGATGATAACCAACTTTGCAACACCAGACTGAAGAGGTAGTAACTTTTTCTCGATAAGGACCATGAACAACTCTGTCTTCCTTTTGTGAAGAGAAGCAATGAATTCCTTTCTTTCTCCTTCACCTGATGGTGCTTTTTCTGGCCGATCAGTCATACTACAAAAATCCGAGTCAATGAGTCTAAGATCTATTACGTTTAGGCATAAATATATATAAACCTTTCAAACATCGAGGAATGGAAATACCTTTCTTTCCCACCTCCAATTTTAAGCAACTTGCCGTACAAATTCCCATCCCAAGTAACACCTAATTCTTGCTGCACATTATAAGGTTATGTCATCATCCATCAATTCATCTACTTACCATCTATCCAAAAATATTTCTTCAAAGCAAACAAAGCCTTTTGAAGCCGTTGTGATAAATCCAAAATATCATTCTTTCATTAAATTCATAAAATCTAGGTCTCTTTTTATGTTTTTGCCAATGTCAACTTAGCTCATTCCTGCCCCCAAGGGATGTGGCTCGGTGGCAAAGGGTTTAGGACTTAGTTGCCAGGTCATGGATTCGACTTTAGGAGGTGTACTTCTTTGGAAAAACCTGAGACAGCCAGAGATTTTACCTGCTCTGCTTAAGCCCGGGTCGGGTGGTTTGGCGGCAGTATTTCCAATGTTTCCAAAAAAAACTTAGCTCCTTCACGACATTGCCAAACCAACATATTTCTTCAAAGGACAAATAAAATTAAAGCCAACTTCCGGTCTCACCGATCACAAAAACCGTCAATCCTGACTAATTGCGATTATACTTCCAAAATGCACTACATGTAACAATAACATTATGTATCCGTAAAAGTTTAGTGTTCTTAGTTTCCCAAAATAGTAAAATCTCAGACAATTCAACTGCAACTTTTTTATCCTTTAAGATACAAGTAGCACGATAACTTCAAATGATACATGTAATTGGTCTCTTAGGTTTGATTATTATTATATCACTCAGCTTCTATAATTAACTCGAATAAATGGATTTACAAGAGCTACCTGACTTTAAAAAAATAAAAATAAAATGGAAAAAATTACAAAAACAAGAACGAATATAAGCAAGAAAGGTGAGTAGTGAGTTACTTCTTTGAAAGTGTCATTGAAAGAAATCATGTGGCCATCCTTCTCGGTATCAACAAGCACGCCATCTCAGTCAAATAAAAGAGCCGACGGAAGATCAGAAGAAGAAGAGCAAGTAATTCTGCCATTTCTCATCCTCATGGGTTTCAAATTTGATGTTCCGTTAACACATAATTTTGAACCTAACAAAGAAGATGAGAAGCTACTCTGCTCATTGCTTTTGCGGCAGCTTAAAAATAGAATTGTGATTGCAAGAGTTGTAAGTTGTTGAAGAAGAAAATGTAGGCAATGAAAGTGAGAAAATTGTTTAGTGATAAAAAAGAGGATATCGTACCACAAGTATTTATTATTTATTTTATTAATAACAAGCCTTTAACCCACTTAATTTAAATTAAACTATTGATTAGAGAATATAAATTTAAAATTGGAGATAAATTTTATGCACGAAAAGAATATAGAATTGTAATTTCACATAAACAAGCAAATAATGAGTCAATACATTTTTCATTCAGTTGGGTTGTCGTTACTAATTATTAACCTAAAATACTAAATTATTCACAAATCTCTTTCGATGGTTATGTAAATATATTCAAAATAAATCAATTAACTATATGTCTATATTAATTAAATTAAACTGAATTCATTAAGGTCGGGTTCTAATCTTGACTACGTATGCCCATTAGGTATATGTCTATCATGTATGAAAATCTATTCAACGAATAAGATAACACGTTATTATTCTCACGGCTAACCCAAATTTCATCTGTCAAGTTCCTAAGAGTTTACCAAGACTATTGTATTGTTTGCCAGACAAATAAAATATACATTCAAACACATAGAATAATAAATAATCAATAACAAACCCCAAAAGAATAAAAAAATGAAATTCAATTAAATACCATACTTGAGATCCATTACAATCCTAAAATAATGATTTAGCTATTTGACAGGTGCTTACACACGCGTATAACGCAAGCGCACATATCGTTCAAGTAGTATAAAAAGTATCGATCCCATGAGGACTTAATACCTAATCTATTAATTTTATGAGGTCAAATGATTACTAGTATCTAACAGGTTGATTGATTGATTTGAAATGATGAAGGTTTTGAATTTAAAAATAAGTAAATAAAATTGCTCCAATGTAAGTTTAAGAAAAATTTAATATTAAAAACTATTTAAGGTTGTGATTTCTTCCAATATCATTTTAAAGATGAAGTGGTTATTTTATGTTTGTGTAATAAATCGGTTTACTAACCTGGAATACTAAATTATGCAAAAGCCTATGTCGATGGTCAGACGCAAATATCCAGTTTAACCCAATTGAACCATATGTCTATGTCAACCAAATTATCTGGATTCATTAAGTTTAAGTTCCAATTATGGCTACCTCGCCCGACAGGTATGTCTATCCTGTAAGGAATATATTAAAGGTTATCTATCCTCAAGGAAGATCGTTGGCTATTAAGTCTAAGGCTGAAACCTAAAATTCTTTTGTCAAGTTTATTTTAGATTTACCACATCAATCTTATTAGTGGCCAATTAACAAGACGCATTAAGCTTAAGACTTAATAAGTAAACCTTTAAATTACCCAAACAATAATTTAACCCCTTATAAACCGGTGATATTGGATTTCATCACACTGGGCTTAGTTACGACACATATTTACTGGTAGTAAAAAAAACTTAAATAAAATAAAAGACATAAAGTAAAATACTGAAAATTAAATGCTGAAAATTAAATACTAAAAGTAAATGCTGAAATTAAATACTGAAAATTAAATGCTGAAAAGTAAATGCTGAAAGTAAATTACTGAAAAGTAAATTGCTGAAAAGTAAATTGATGAAAAGTAAATTGCTGAAAAGTAAATAAAGTAAAATTACAATAAAAGAAAATGATGAGGTAAAAAGATCCACTTTTATTACTTCTATTTTAGATATCTCCCTTAATATAATATATTAACTTTGCATGATAATTACCAACCAGTCATATAGGCGGTATCCAGATTAAGTCAAATTAATAATTAATTACCAACCGACCAATCAGGCGGTATCCAGTTTAGTCAGGTTAAAACCAATTTAAATAATTATCAACCGACCAATATGGCGGTATCCTCGTTAAGTCAGGTTTTAACTAGTTTATATATTATAATTAAGGGAGATTAATCTAAATATTAGTAATAAAAGTTTTACTTTTATCCCAGCAAATGGGAGTTACCTCCTCATTACTGAAAAATAAAAACTGAAAATTAAAGAAAGAAAAGTATTGTGCGTAAAATTAATTGCGGAAAGTAAAAACTGAGAAGTAAAGAAAAGAAAGTGCGAAAGCGGAAATTAATTACCGAAAGCTGTAAATAAACAAACAAGATACAATCTTCTTAGTATTCTTAAGAAATTCCTTAGAAGAAAGTATGAATTTACAAATGAAATGACTTTGTATTTATAGGCAAATTTTGCCTCCATCAAATCATCCACCAAATCCATTATTAATTGCTCCACTAATTGCTTATCATGTTTGGTGGTGATTTGATAATTTTTATTATTTATTTATTAATTTATTTTTTTGCTTTGAAAATGACTTTAATAATTACACACAACACACTTCTGGATGGTTCATCAATTTCGGGCATGAAATATTCAGAATTAGAAATTATTTTATCTTTCAAAGTTGTAGATCTTTGATTCTTCTTTAATCTGGAACTTGAATCAGCTCAATCCGATATCGGAGTAAAAAGTTATTCCCAAAATACGACAGATGCGCAAAATTGGAATTTCCAAAACTGCACTTCGTTAAAACGCCATTTCAAGTTTCCAATCTCCAAAATTAATATGTCAAGTCCAATTTTTACACTTATTTGACTCACATTTCGTCCTAAATGATTTCATTGTGTCCCAATATTATTTTATCTACAAAATAAACTAAAACACATCAAAACGTTCATCAAACCCGAGAAACTAAACAAAATATTAAGTAAAATTGGCGGTAAATATTGATATATTTTCCGCTCATCATTATTCATGATAATCAATAAACTCATGGTAATCATTATAAATACAAAATAATGACTCATAAAAGATAAAGTATAGAGAAAAATGACGAAAGAACTCTCGTTGCATTATTCGCCTTCAAACTCCAACACCAATTGAAGCACTCGTCCTTGCCTTACTCTAGGAGTTCTTCTATGCTCTTGCAGACTCCAAAATATATTATGATGCTTGATAATAGGTTTTGAAATGAACTTTTACTTAGATAGGAGATCACATGGGTCTTTCTTACTGAAAAACCGAGTTCTTGACGAAATATGACTGAATCTCTCATGTTGCGATGCGCTTTTGCGCATCGCAATGCTCATCACTCACATTGGCGCACGTCGCGATGGCGCCCATCAAATAGGCAAATTATAATCCGCCTCAATTTGCTTAATGTGCGCGTCTCGACCCACATCAAGCAACGAGATACACGTTTTGACTCCGAAATAAACCCTGATTTACTATGTATATTACCGTTCTCATCCCTAGTTAAATCTGTTGAGTCGTGATATTATTTCGACATGCAAAACACACCCAAAACACATCAATTTTCTCATAAAGTTCGATATCATCCATGAAATATTAAAATAAAGGGGCGAGAAGTATAAAGATATCAACCGCTCATTACTGTTGTTGATGATGTCGCCATTGTATTAGAGCGCCAAGGCAATTATTTGTTCGTGATCTTTGTAATGTTTTTATGTCAAAAAAAAATTATCTGTCGTTAATGCCACAATAATTTTCAGAGCGTGCTTTGCACGTATAGGCACGTTATAGAATTGGGTCGGGAATATTTTATATAATAAACATTAATTTTTATTATATAAATACAATATTAATTTATTTTTTTGATATATACATATTGTGTTTAATTATAATATTTACTCAAATAATATTTTTTAATTAATTAATTAATATTGTATGGTTAAATATAAAAACTCATAAATTTTTTTTAACAAACATATTTTTTAAAAAGAAAAGTGAATTACAAAAAAAATAAGATAACCACCAATATTTTTTAACATAAATAAAGAGTGAACATCTAACATTATGAATTATTATATTGTTCCAATAAATGTTCAATTAATGCATCACGAAGTACAAGATGGGCCTCTTTATCTTTGATTTTCCAATGTCGAGTAAATAATTCTTGAAACCAAGTAGTTTCAACTACTACCGTCTCAATATATGAGATATGTGTTTCCGTCCAATTCTTAATGTCTGCATGCTCTTCACGTTCATCCTTAAAGATCATATTGTGTATTATGATACATGTAATCATTATGTCATGCAATACACACTTATTCCAAAACTGCGTTGGTCCTTTGACTATTGCAAACCGTGATTGGACAACTCCAAATGCACGTTCTACGTCCCTGCTATATCCTTCTTGTTTCATCGCAAATAACTATTTTTTTAGACCTCATAGATCGTGAATAACTTATACAAGAGTAAACCATTTAGGGTATCTACCATCCGTTAAATAATAACTTGTATTGTACTTTTTTCCTTGAATGACATAATAAACTGGAGGAGTTATACATTTAACCAGGATTGCGAATAAGTTAAATGCCTTCAACATAGTAATGCCATTGCTTGAACCTGACAAACAAAAATATGCATGGCATATCCAAAGGCCATAATTAGCCACACCCTCAAGAATAATAGTCGGCTTTCCACTACGTCCACTATATTGTCTTGACTAAACCATTGGATAATTTTTCCAAATCAAGTACATACATTTTAGACTCCCTAGCATACCTAGAAACCCACGCTTCTCACATATTTAGAGAAGTCTTGCAATGCCATTAGCATCAGGTGATCTTAGGTGACGCTCATTAAGGACCTCTACAACAGCCCGATAGAATCTCTTCATACTTTCAATTGTTGTAGACTCTCTAATTGTAATGTATTCATCAGTGGAATCTACCGATACACCATACGCCATCATTCGAAATACAATAGTTATTTTTTACAAACTAGACAAACTGATTCTATCAACTTCATCAGTCCGATGCACGAAATCATTATCATGACCTTAGATGGAAGCATGGATTCATTAAACTGTGGGTTCTCCGTAAAGTAGTCATTCTATAATTACATTCAGCATCCGCGCATCCCCGATAGACGACTCTATGACCATAAATTGAGCCTTCAAGTATTGGTTCATCATTATGTACTTTATTAAGATAGTAAGATGTGGGGAGATTGTTGTTAGCATATACATTAAATAATGTTGTTTGTTGCGCATTGATCGCTTGAATTTGTGCCTCTATGGCTTGATTGAGATTAAGTTCATCATCGGAATGTGAGTACGGAGATGAAGATGATGTAGAACATACTATATATGATGAACCGACATTAGAACTCATTGTTTAAGATAATCGTTAATGAATATATCTTTAACTTTAGTGTATGGCTTAATGAAGAATTATAAATTAGTGCATTGCCTTTTATACTCGTTGGATGAAAAGTTTTAATTTTCTTAACCGTTGGATCACATTTGATCCTCTTACACACTTCATCCAATACATCATAAAGCTTATCTCTTCCACAGAAAATCCAAGATATGATAAAAAAAATCTTAACCGAATCTTTTATCAACCATTAGATGACAAGTTTTAATCTTCTTAACCATTGGATGATATTGGATCCTCTTACGTACTTTATCCAAGACATCATATAGCTTATCTCTTACACAAAAAATTCAAGACATGACAAAAAATCGTAACCCGATCATTTATCAACCGTTAGATGAAATTTTTTAATCTTCTTAATCGTTGATCACATTGGATCCTCTTACACACATCATCCAAGATATCATAAAGCTTATCTCTTCCACACAAAATCCAAGACATGACAAAAAATTTTAACCAAATTTTTTTATCAACCGTTGGATGAAAAGTTTCAATCTTCTTAACTGTTGGATCACATTAGTCCTTTGACTAACAATCTGGGTAGAAATATGGCTATCTCATAATCTGTGTTTGATTTCTTCCAATTGTTTGATATTTGTGTTTTGAAAGTTATAACATGTTCATAATGAATGTATTGGTTTCCATAAGAATCAAGATGCCATTGATTTTATATTATTTATCAAATTTCAGTGACTAGTAATTAAATAAGGTATCATTATGTTCAACTTGTTATAAATTCTTCAAATATTATTGTTTTGGATGGTGGAGGGACATGTCCCCGATTGTGAATAACATGCCTCTAGGCTCCAAGGGGTTCTCTTAAGGCACCCTTCCATGCCTTTATAAGGAAACCTCCATGTTCATTCTCAAAATGAAGAAAATCATCCGAATTGTGAGTCTCAAATTACTGTTTTAGAGTCAGAGAGAGTCCCACCATTTTCTCAGTTCAAGATATTCTTAAGGAGTGTTCCTTGAAGAAGAGAAATCCAAGTTATCCTAGGAGGACATTAGCCACAGAACCCGTAGAGCATCGAGACATGGCTAATAAGTTCTTAAGGACAGAGATATTTCTCGACTTGGACCAATGTATTTGTCATTTCTATCAGGTTTTTCTTGTTCTCAAAATTTAGGGTTTATGTTATTTTGAGGCATGTTATGGTAGATTTGTTTCTGGAAATTTATTATGAAACATGTTAATTTACGTTTAATGACACTAATCCACCAACACAACTTGCATCTGAATCATCATGGATTTTTTTGCTTTTGGTTGTTAAATTTCCTCGGTGAACTAAGAATGGCAACCGTGGGTACTGAAATTTTGAATCAATGAATCATTCTAGATTTTGTTGTACCAAAAATGATTTCATTGTTGTCCTTTGTGTTTTTTCCAAATATAAATGATTATGCAAAATATTATACACATATCATTATTGTTGTTTGTCCTTAAGGGCCGTAGTTTGGTAGTGTATGATTTGGGATTTGACTTACGGTTCATGGGTTCGAATCCAGTAGGTGTGTTTCTTGATAAGAGCCTGAGACAGTTGGGGGTTTTCCTGCTCCGCTTAAACCCGATCAGATGATTTGACAGCGAGATTTCACACATTTCCAAATAAATAAATAAATAAAATATCATTATTGTTTATTATACTCTTTTTTTTTTCAGTTATTGGATTCGTGTTATATTTAAATATTTTTGTACTTGAGTTGTGTATATACTACATAGTAAGACATAAGTTACTGCCCCCAAGGGGTGTGGCTTGGTGGTGAAGGGTCCAGAATCTCACCTTGAGGTTCTGGGTTCGAATCCAGGGGGTGCAACTTCTTGTAAGAGCCTGGGGCAGCCGGGGGTTTTACCTGCGCCGCGGCCCAGAATGGGTGGTTTGGTGGCGGGGTTTCCAACGATTTCAAAAAAAAAAAAAAAAAAAAAAAAAAAAAAAATGACATAAGTTACTTTTTCATGTACTACCTGAGGCAGGACCGGCTTTGGTATCCTCATGACCAACCCAATGTTATTTTTTACATTTTGAAAAATAAAATAAAATTATACCCTTAACCATAAGTTATTTTCAAAAAAAAAATTGAGCTAAGGGTTGAGAATGACTTCTCATGTCACGCATTTTACATTTATATTTATTGTAGATATGAGTGTAATCGAATCAAGTCGAGCCGAGTAGTGGCTATTCAAGTTCATCTAAAACAACACTTATCAAAGTCAAGCTCGAATAAAGCTTTAAATGTGTTATTCGAGCTCGACTTGTTAAGAAAATATTGAGATCGAGCTCAATTCAAATTTGATTAATAAATAAGTTGAGCTCGACTCGAGCTTGAATTTAACAAATTCAATTTTTTGACTTGTGTATTTACTTTTTCCAATTTTAAATAAATTTCCTACAAAATTCAAATATTTATTACACACATTATACTATATTGACTCAAGTTGTGTCTATATGATCTGAGATTCCAAGTCAAGTTTATTTCGAATAATGTTTGCGAGTAGGTCTCGTATAATAATCAGACTATTATTTCGAGTTTGAGTATCTCATTTATTTAATGAATCGATCTTAAACCAACACAAATGTGAATCGAGCTCTAGTTGTTCACGAATAACTTGATTTATTATAGCATTGCTTATGGATTGGGTAACAATATGTTGACATGCATTGTGCTTGGCTACTGCTAGCATGGGATTAGTCACACGCCTGCTATGAAGACTTTCATGTGAAAATATTAATCCATTCACAGAGAGCGGCATCTTATGTCAATTGACGAGCTTGGAATTTCTCTCTTCCCACCAGTAAACAAAACAAAAACCATTTGAATAACAAAACAAAAACAAAAACAAAAACTAAAACTGGCTTAAGGTGATTCTGTGGCCGAACCTTAATCCAGTTTGCTGTTTGCATGGAATGGAATGTTGAATTTTTTGTTGTATCAAACATAAATTCCAGCATCATTTTCTATTTCCTTGTTAGTTATTCAAATGTTCTCAAATATTGATTGATATATACTTGTGGAAAAGTGATAGGGAGAGAAAATGAAAACTAAATATGGTATAAAATCATTTAAAAAATATATGTATTATGGAATTCGGGAGACTCCGGTATTGGAGCCCTCAATAGTTCAATTTTGAGAGTTGGATTCATCTAACTAGATTCGACCACGGTTCCGGTTTGAAATCGAAACCGAACTGGATGAAACCATAAGGTTATTATTCAAAATCGAAACCGAACCGAATGGAACAATAAGGTTACAACTCCATCTGGTTCAGGTTTTGAAACCGGAACCGAATTGAAACTCATCTCAATTCGGTTACGGTTCCACATATTTTAGAACCGTAACCTTAAGGTCCGGTCTGGTATGATTTGGTTTGGTTCAGAACCGGAACCAAATCAATTTTTTTTCTTTTTTCCCCAAAAAATGAAAGACCGGACCGATTTTTTCGATTCGATTCGATCCGATTCTACGATTCCAAAAAATTGGAAATATAACCGAACCGGTCGATTTTTTACTAGTTCAATTACAATTCCAATATACTAAAACCGTAGAATCAGATGATTTGATCCCGAAAACCGAACCGAATGACGTCCAACACTCAAAATTTTAAGACAAAATCTTGCTCCCCTCTCCACATTAAATGAAAAAAATAAAATATTATTTTAAAATCTCTATATCATTCTCCAGCTTGTGTGCGGTCTCATTTAATATGTTGATGGGCTGAAGAGGGGCACGTGTCAGTTCATGCATTGCCTTCATCGCAGTAGATACGTGTAATTATGCTGGTAGTTGTATAACATTTAAGGATCCCCATCAAAGCACCATGCACCACACACCACAGAATTAAATAATGGATGCCATGGTTTGATTAAAACCGCAGAGAACATGTTATCCGTCACTAAAGTCACCGTTAAAACAGTTCGTCGGGGCATTGCTCATTTAAGGCTTCAACCAATCATACTTTTGTTTTGTATGGATGATTATAGATCGGTTATAATAAATATATTTCAATAATTATATCTCGTATATTAAATTAATAAATATGAAAATTATATATTTATTTTGATCTAATGTATCGAGTTTATGGATTTCTTTTATAAATACAATGATATCAATACACGTAATCAACTAATTCAATAAATATGTATAGAAAATTATACTCAGACTCTAACATACAGAGATTATGCAGTTTCTAGATTTTTGCTTTCCAACTGCCCCACAAGAATTTTGCCGCCAAATTTACCCGTTTCACACCAGTCTCGTTATGGCCCCAAATCCTCATTAATGTTTGCATCTTAGTAGTGCTAGTAGTTGTATGCCATTAGTGTTCAAATTGGTTGTTTGATAATTGATAAGGACAAATACCAGGAATCATTTTAGTAATTGAACCTCTTCCTGGCACATTTTGATTAATGCACTTTAAAGTTACTGATTTTAGTTGATGCTTTCTACATAGAGACTATAAGATAGCTCAAAAGAGATCATCTCATATTAATCAAAATGTAATGATGCCCATTTCTTAAGAAAAAGTACACATCACTTTGCACAATTTCTTCTAAGGGTCTTCAATGGACATAGTTTGGTGGTGTATTGTTCATGATCTCTCATTGAGGTCTGGGTTCAAATTCAGGGAATGTATTTCTTATAAGAGTTTGTGACAGTTGGAGATTTGATTTTACCTGATCCGCTTAAGCCTGAAATGGATGGTTTAGCGGCGGGATTTCCAACGATTCCAAAAAAAAAAAAAAAAAAAAAAAACCTTAAAAAAATTGTACAAACCCATTAAAATCTTGGTCTTTTAAACTCTACGCGTAAAAATTCAAATCTGCAACATAAGACTTCTCTTATAAACAGAGTACAATATAAATCCTAATATACGCATTTTTATTCCTATTTTTCGAAGAAACATTATATATAACTCGCAAATGTTTGAAACTCTTCAAACACTGGATGCAATGGCTACTTCCTTCACAGTTTTTTCCACCCAAATTTCCCTCATAGCAATCACCACCATCTTCAAACTCTCCTCCCCTTCTTTGTTTCTTGCCTCCACTGCTTATGCAACCAACTCTTTAAACCCCCATCCATTCACTAAGATCTATGCCTTCGGTGACTCATTCACCGACACCGGCAACACCAAGACAGCAACTGGCCCCAGCGGCTTTGGCCATGTCTCAAACTCTCCATACGGCAGCACATACTTCCACTACCCAACCAACCGATACTCCGATGGACGGCTGGTGATTGACTTTGTAACTCAGTCACTGTCCTTACCATTCTTGCCACCTTACCTTCACAACAAAGATAATAATGCAACAACATATGGTGGTGTCAACTTCGCTGTTGGTGGCGCCACTGCTATCAATCATGAATTCTTTGTCAAGAACAATCTCACTCTAGATATCACTCCTCAGTCTGTCCAAACTCAGCTCATTTGGTTCAACAAGTTCTTGGAGAGCAAAGGATGTAAAGAAACAGAGTCCTCAGGACCCCAATGCCGGGCAGCTTTTGATGATGCACTGTTCTGGATTGGTGAAATTGGAGTCAATGATTATGCTTACACTCTAGGATCTACAGTTTCAAGTGACACCATCCGGAAACTCGCTATCCCTAGCTTCACAAAATTTCTTCAGGTAAAACCATAGCTGTTTGGGACGCACAGAGACGCCAAGGTCCACCTGAGGCCTAGGAAAATTACATTTAACAAATTTATCTTATAAATTTCATTTTCAACTCACTCAATGAATGTTCATTGCCTATGCATTTTACTATTCTAATTCAAATAAAGAGCTAATTGATTCAATCAAATATGCAGACACTGCTTAAAAGGGGGGCAAAATATGTTGTTGTTCAAGGTCTGCCGCCGACAGGATGCTTGCCACTGGCAATGTACCTGGCTCCAGAAGACGATAGAGACGATATAGGCTGTGTAAAGAGCGTGAACGAACAAAGCTACAGCCATAATGTTGTTCTCCAAGCCAAATTACAGGATCTAAGAAAGCAATTTCCTCAAGCAGTGATTGTACATGCAGATTACTGGAATGCTTACCGCGTGGTGATGAAAAATCCGGGGAAGTATGGCTTCAAGGAGCCGTTCAAGGCTTGCTGTGGATCCGGTGAGCCTCCTTACAACTTTAACGTGTTCGCTACTTGTGGCACACCTTCTGCAAAAGCCTGTCCAAACCCTTATCAGTACATCAACTGGGATGGAGTTCATCTCACTGAAGCTATGTATAAAGTCGTTAGTGACATGTTTCTTAATGGAACATTTAGTAGCCCTCCGTTTAGCTACTTGCTGAGCAGAAAGCAGCGAGAGGGATGAAGCTTTTGTTATTGAAATTGGTTCAGCATTAGTTATTATGATCGTCTATGAGCTCTCTATTAATAATAAATTTTTTTCATTTTCCAAATTTTGGGCTTTTCAATCGATTATCATGGTTCAAAAATTGAATGAAATTGTATTAGTAAATGATATGGTATAAGTTCTAAGTAAAGAGCACCAAATTGGCCAAGGTTAGCTAATAGCTATACCTTAATATCAGTCTTGTATTCCTATCATACTGGCCATGTGGGCAGTCGATACATGTGGTTGGCTTTATTGTTTTTTCCTTTATCAGTAGGAATCTCATTTTATGAACTCGCCGACTCCAAAATTTGAGACAACTTAGGGCCACCTTTGATTTGATAATCATGAATCTGAATAGTAAATAAAAGGCAACTAAAAAAATAAAAAATCTTCTGAGATTAAGTTGTAGATCACATTTAGACACAATAGAAGAACTAGTAGTAACTGCAATACAAAAGGACCTTAACTTACTACTTTCTGAGCCTATTGATTATAAAGTACTGTTGACAATATCTTCTTTACAGAAGTATGGTTCAAAATATCCGTAATGAAAAACAGGGAGATCTCAACTTACTTTCTGACAATATTGACTCCATATGTGCTCTCTGAATTGCTTTCAGCTCCGAAAATGCACTCATCTCCCTGTTGAATGTTATTTGCCATGCTTAAAGCTTCGCAACCACTAGTGATCCCAGATCTTTCATGGTAGAGAACTGGCCACATCTTTATATCTGGATCACGGAGAACCACCACCTTCCTTTGCTTGCGAGATCTTCCCCTGAAAGAAGAAGCTGGTCAGCATGTTGGCAACTTCTGCATTGTCTACTGAAGACTGAAGAGTAAAGAGTAATGAAATGGTCTGGTGCTTCAGAAGGAAAATACACAGAAGGTTTAGCCCATGCCCATTATCATCTACACGTGAAATTAGTTGCTTTATAAAAGGAAATCCCCTCAGCCAGCCCAATCTACCACAATACATCATTGGGGTACGCACACAGTGAGATCAAATGTTGGAATTCATCATCAAGGATTTGTTATCTTTACTAGGCCAGTGCTTCATCTCAAATTGGATATATAGGATTTCATTATTTTCAGTTCAGTCTATTCACTCACAATTTCCATATCAGGTGCATTAGAAGCCGCAACCCTGCTCACAACCTCTTCATCCACTAGATATGAATTAACTAAAACATCTTCGAATTCAGAACTCATAGATGCTCCTGCATGATGAGGATACTCATCTCTAACCTTCATTTCGTCGCTTTTATCTGTGCCCATTTCAAAGTGGGACAAATCGAATACAGAGCAACCGTCTTCTCTTTCTTGGTCTTCAAGGAATTCGGCTCCTGATACAGACAGAGGCCTTTCACAAGAAACCTTACAATTAGATGTAATTTTATTAATTTCCGCTTCCACATCATTTAACTCACACTGGCTTGGACTCATCTCTGCATCTGACCCAGAAAAAACACAGGTCTTCGACTTCTGTTTGCTCATTGAATCTTTACCAGTTGTGTAGCATTGACCATCCCTATCAGTAGAATTTTTAGTAGTCCTAGCTCTTTTCCTCTGATTTGTATTCAGAGGAAAATTCTGCTTCTCACACCCAGTTTTATCATAGATCTTTACAAGAAAACGTGATCCCATGATGTAATCAAAGACAAGAAAATCTCCAATTTCTAGCCTATGGTGCAATGAAAATGCATACTATCCTTTTCGAAGAGCAGACGAGTCATCCACATTGGACACTGTTACTTCCCAATATTGTCCGCTTGAATCCTCAATAATGGTTTCTTTACCAATTAATGCAGACACAATTGGAGCAAATTTAGGAGGCAAGAACTGCAAGGGAACAAAATGTTTAGTTAGACGTTTATGTTATTCAACAAGAGAATATTTTCCAAAGTTTCCAATCAGGATGGAACATAGTATTACAATGTAAATATACTAACAAGCGTAGGGAGGAATTAATATGAAGCATGTCAAAGAAGCCCGTGTGCATCACATATGGCCATCATTTTTCACAATATAACATTATCCCCAGTTATTAAGAACCAAGAGTGCTACTTGCA
>SKCR01000079.1:0-79962 GCA_019454045.1 Zanthoxylum bungeanum
AATAAATCTCAAACATATGACATGACAAACAAATAGCTCAAACTGAATTAATCAAATGAGACTTATTTGTGGCATTGTTGTCTAGGACACAATTAACAAGACTCGTATATCCACACTTTCGATGAGTGGGTACTAGGACAGATTTGATACTATTCAAATAATGTCTACGAATCTAGTTTATTGGGCAAAGTGCCTAAAACACCTTTTACTTGGTAAAAGTACAAGTGCCGCCGATCTGTTAGCCTCGTTCATAGTGACGCAAGTGGGCCAATATCTAGCTAGGCTAGAGGTGGATATGAATACTTCGAAACCTTTACGGATGTGGCATCGCATTATGGTTATATGTTTCTTGTGAAACACAGATCATAAACTTTTGATGAATTCAAAGAGTTTCGACACGAAGTAGACAAACAGATCGGCTAAAGTATTAAAAAAACCATGATTGGACCATGATGAAAATACTTAAGCAATAAGTTTCTCGAATTCTTAAAAGTGTATAGTATTCTTTCAATGAGGACTCCTCCCGGAACACGTCAGTTTGACGGTGTGTCAGAACAGAGAAACCAAATTTTGTTGGACATGATAAGGTTAATCATGAGTCGCTCTGAGCTACAATTTCCTTCAAAGGATACGCATTAAACAGTGCAAAACTTATTTTGAATAAGGTTCCATAAAAATCTGTTAGACATACTTCATATTAGATATGAACAGGAAAGAAACAGGGTTTTCTCATTCCTGAAGATTTGGGAATGCTGGGCATATGTTTGGATGATACCAAACTAGAACCCAAATCGGATAAGTGCCCAAGTTGTAGGTTATCCTAGGGTAACCATAGTATAGTAATTATACAACTGACTAGAGAACAATGTAATTGTTGCTCGCCATGCGATTTTCCTAAGAGGAATACCTATATGCAGTGGTAAGTGGGAGGAAAGCAAAACTCGATGAAAATCAGAGTAATGATATTCTAGGCACCGATTCCTTAACGGAACACAAAAATAGTTCATCAAGGATGAAACTATACCAATAATCTTCGAATATACATAAGAACCGCGATAGTCGGAGAGAGTCAGAAAACAACCTGGGAGGTATGGGTTTCTGATCTCACCTCGTAACGATGTTAATCTTATTGAGGAATACGAACTGACTACGTATGAGGAAGTGATACAAGGTATCGACTCCCAATCATGGAAAAGTGCCATGATGTCTGAAATGGATTCCATGTATACCAACCAAGTTTAGACACTGGTTGTTTTACCAGAAGGCATTGTGCCTATTGGTACTATATAAGTCTTCAAGGAAAACATACATGGATGGCAACATACGAACGTACAAAGCTAGGCTTGTAGCGAAAAGGTATCGTAATCAACATTGTGTCGATTACGAAGAAACCTTTTACTCGTTGCCATGGTTAAATCCATTTGGATAATGCTTGCTGATGCTGCATGTTTCATTTATGAAATATGGCAGTTGAACGTCAAAATCTCTTTCCTTAAACGAAAACCTTTTTGGAGGATGTTTATAACATCCTGATGGTTTTGTCGTACCAAAATGAGCAAACAAAGTTTGCAAGTTATTCAATCCATTTATGGATTGAAGCAAGCATTGCGTTCTTGGAATTATCATTTTGATGTAATCATAATGGTATATGATTTAATTCAAAACAAAAAATGATTCTTGTGTAGATAAGGAGGTTAATGGGAGCGCACTGACAGTGAATCTCCTAAGTAATGATGATATATCATTTCTTGGATATGATATTCCAATAATAAAAATCGGTGAAAGCTTGGCTTTCATGAAAATTCTCCGTAGAATTCTTGGGAGAAACAACCTTTATTATAGGAATAAAGATCTACTGGGATAGATTTAAAGTTGTTAATACTCTTCGAGAACTCGTACATTGAAATAAATATATGCGACCTGGTGTCTCATATGCTTTGAGCATATGGAGTCACAATCAGGCCAATCCAAGTGATAGTCACTGGATTGATGTTAAGAACATCCTTTAGTATCTTAGATGAACTAAGGATGCTTTCTTAAACTATGGAGAATGAGAACTTGAAGTGACTGGGTTCACTGTTGCAAGTTTTCGAACCGATAAAAATGACTATAAGTCGTAATAAAGGTACTATATAGTTTGAATAACGGAACAGTGAGCTGGAAATCTTCCAAGCAAGATATTGTTACAGAATAAACAACAAAAGTGGATTATTGCTGCAGCTGAGGCAGCAATAGAAGCCTTTTGGATTGATAATAATCCTAATCAGATAAGGAGTAGTTATGTTAGCAGCTGAGATAGGCTACATCACAGGCTAAAGAATCAATGGTCTCATCAAAGATCCAGATATATACTTCAATATTCATCTTATTCGTTCGGATCATACATTGTGGCGATGTGATGATCGAATAAATTGCATCAGATAATAACACTGCAAATCCACTAACGAAAGCCTTTCCTCAGTAGAAATTTGAGCGAACCATACATAGTTTGGGTGTAGGACATTTGAGTGATTGGCTATAGGCCAAGTGGGAGATTGTTGGACAATTATGACCTATAGTATCACTATTTGTACAGATCATGGTGTTGTTGTACAAATTAACTATGTGACAAAGGAGATTGCCCTTTTATCATTTGTAATTAGATTACCAAGATGTATAAATGATAAAATTCCATGTGATTAGTTCTGGATTGAGATGATATGAGACAGTATCAATCCACGAAGGTTAAATCATTAAATATCCCTAGTCAGAGTATTCTCGAGATTGGACATCGATAATGCGTAAAAGACTAGTATTACAATTGTGCGCGTTGTGGGAGCATAACGGCATAGTTCTCATATATTTGGGTATAGGATACTCATGCAAGTGTAATAGGAGGTTGTGTTTACCGATGGTATGAAAACAGTTTCGCTCTGGATAGACCCATCGGAATTCCATTGGTAGTATGACTATATGTCTATGGAAGTCCGAATCAGGGTAGGTGTATTTGGTTTTAACCTGAGACTTGCACCGCTAATACTTGTGACAATCAATATACTTTGGTTTTGGTCGTCCAGGGCTTTAACCGGGTTCTGTGTACGCCTCTTCTGGGTATATTGAGAATCGTAGTGTATTGGGTGTGATGTCAAGACAGAAGTATCACTCCAGTCATAGTGGAGATGATGATCAAGTTGGATATTGAACTGGTGCTTTTATGTACTGCAGTCATCTGGATAATATGACTAGGTCATGATTATCCGATTATAAAGTCTAGTTACCAGAGATCTGATATGTGTTTCGTACGGGCCAGACACAATTCCAGCCCCAGGCCTTGCACATGACATCCGATACTGGATCGAAATACGCAATATTGTGTATACTACGCCTGATATAAATCACATATTCCTTTAAGAATATTTCTGGAGAATTGGGTAGGAACGGTGCTTTGCTAGAAGCCAACCATGTCTTGTAAATTGGTAAAAACGTAGTACTAGGTACGTACGTGTTCGGATAGTCCGACGACCGGATTTACTGCCAATATATCCAGGGATCTCATGGGTCGCTTCCCGAAGATTCACCGATGACGTATGACTCACACTTTATTAATCTGGGATTAATTATTAGAGAGAGAAAATTAATCTGGGATTAATTACGGAGATATTTTATCTGGGATAAAATATTATTTAAATAGAAAGAATGATTAATTTGGAATTAATCGATAAAATAATATATTCGATATATTATACGAAATTGGATTTCAACGCGGAATTAAAATTAGATTTTAATTCGGGTGAACGAGTTAATTTAGAATTAATTCGTTAGCGATGTGAATAGTAATTTTACTAGGCATAATTATTTAATTAAATTTGATTTAATTACGTCGCAACGGAAAATTCGTTAATTCGGAATTAGCGAACCCGAGCCCGGGAGTGTTTGCGGGCCACTCGCATTTCGAATTCAAGTGCGGCCCACAAGTCACATCAAGCGTCAATCATTAGTCACTTTGATTGATGTGATGTCTAGTCACTTTGAATGATGTGATGTCTAGTCACTTTTGATGTGAATAGTAATGGTGGTGGTTGGAAGGCATTAATTGATTTTTGGCTCCAAAAATTGGTTGACCTTTTTGAAAGGCATATACCAAAATTTTGGTATATGTTTTAATTGATATTAGAAATCAATTGAGATTATTAGATACACAACTCTCAACCAACACACTTTCTTTTATCTCTATCTCTCCCACAATCGGCCATGGAGCCATTTTTCCTCTCAAGAAACCGTGAGCCTAGGGTTAAATTTTCTTCATGATTTTGTTGCAAAATCAAGAGTGCTAGTACACAAAGGAGTCATCCAAGGTGATAGGGAAACCTATTCATGAGCATTGAATCATAACACAAACCTTGGAGCTTAGAAATCCATGGAGGCATGACCGAAAATCAAAAGGAACACAAAGAGGCCAAAGCCGAGAGTTCAAGGAGCTTGAAGAAATTTTTTGTTCGTCGCATCGCAAAGCCGATCAATGTAAGTATGATTCTGCCATACTTCTCTTATTGTATTCACACATATTTCATTGCTTGAATTGATCTTGGGACTAATCTAGAAACCCAAGATCATATATAGAGGAAATATCATCTATTAGAAGATAGTGCAGATAGCATATGTAGAGAACCTGGAATTGTAGGTCCATTTGGTCCCGTGCTAGCTCGACATACTATAGCAAATTAAATATAATTGGATAGTCCAATTATAAATTCGCATAAATTATTGTTATTAATTGATAAATAATGTATTTTGTCACACATGAGACTTTATGTTAATATAATATAAGGTTTTCATTAAATAAATGATTATGAGATAATCATTTAATTTATTAAAAAGGTTGTAATTATAAAATTATATTTTATAATTTAATAAATTATTTTGGAAATGAATGTGTTTAAATATTTGATTTTAAAACTCATCATTACAAAATTAGTAGTTACATATTTTTAATTGGTAATATATTAATATCTTTATTATGACATTAAATAAAATTTTGATGTTAAAAAAATAGGCCTATTGGCCGAAAATTAGGAAGGTGAAGGGAATGGTTTTGTTTATTTTTTATACAACCTAAACCCTAGATACAAATAGGAAAAGTATTTTCCTATTAACCCTAATCTATTTCTCCAAACCCTAGCCACCTTCTTGGTTTCTCAAGTTCTCTCAAAATTTGAAAGAAAAAGAAAAACAAGAAAGATTTAGTGTGACAAAATTTTATTTCTCAAAAGAGTTTAGAGATCTAAGTGGTGGGTCTAGCCCACTTTAGCTTTTGCAGATAGCGAGCCATAACAAGGAGATCATTTGGTGTTGAAGTAAAATCCTCATTCTTTCCTACCCTTGTACTCACATCAGTGAGCAAAAAATTATGCTCACTGCCGCCATTTTTACGAGCCGTTTATGAGTTGTTTTTTGTAATTTTGCCTAGGAAATTTGGGAACACAATGGGATGTTTTGGATATTTTGGGGCTGTTTTGGAGTGATTATATTATCCAAAAAAGTGACAGAAAAATCAGCAAACAGCCAACATAAAACAATGAGTTGTGCACGTGTAATGAGGTTTTCGGTGTGCAAAACAGTCCAGTTTTTGGGATGATGTTCCGAGCCTGTTCGGGAATGGAAAAATCATCAAAAATATAAGCAAAATAAGTCCAAAGAGGCTGTATATTTTCGGCTAAGAAGGGAAAATGACAGATAAATTTTCAAGGTCGATCCTAATTCCTAACACGCTTCAGTCGTGTGGGAAATCATTTCTTACATACATCTGCATTGGAGTCAACCCAACTTTCAAGGATTTATAGCAACCTCCCAACCAAATAACATACATGACTCATTACCATCCAAACAATTAGACTTGGGCTTTACTAGGAAAAGCTCAACTCTGTCATCAACCATTTGAGAGTTAACACTAGCTCTGCAACTCAAAAATCTTGAAAGAATAAAAAATTATGACCACCTCGTGAGTCATAACATTTCCAAGCATTAGATCATCCTTCAAAAGAGTCGTATTTAGGAAAAAGTAAAACACACTAGGTCAATTCAGTAAACCAAAATTGATGTTAAGCAACAATGTCGACCCACCCATCTAGCAATATATTAATCTTTTACACTACTCAGAGTAGCCCAACACTGAACCTTGGTCCATAAAATTTCGCACCTAACCTAGGCCCAAGCCCATCCAAAGCGACTCATTAGCCTAATGGAGATTATCACAAAAAAGACCATCACCCAAATCTACCATTTTAGCATGACAAACATGGTCATATAGTTCACACATGCATCGCTTATGTTCATGTAAGGTCTCGGAGTGTATTGATCGACACCTTGGACCAAGTATGCAAGCATTTAGAATCATTTTTACATTTAATCAGCCATTAAAAATCGATGGCATACTGGTGTAGCAGAGCACTTGACATAGCCATTGAAACTGGCATATCGATGGCCCTACATTATGTCAAGCATTCTGGAACCAGCACGCTTCATACCGATCTTCATACTGGTCATTGAATTGGTCATTGTGCATTCAAAAATCTTCAATATTTCGTATATGAAACTGACATACCGGCCATGAGACCAGCATACTGATATCAACTGGATTTCTATAAAAACCCTTTCTACTTCATTTTTCTTCGGTTTTATTCGTCTTCCTACCGACCCCCACGATGTTTTTCCCTAATCAAGCTCAATCTTTAGCATTTTATGCATCAAGTCTCCCATATCCATTTCATCATTTATTTTACAATTATTCATGAAGTTAGGATTTCGACACATGTTTTATTTTCGAAATTGTACATGATTAGGATGTTAATCATGCTTAGATAGTTGCCTATTAACATGTTACATATTTGGTTTAAGTTGAATTAATTTGTATGCAATAATTGAGTAAAAACCTAAAAATTATAGGGATTTTTCCATGCCATATATTTAGGGATTTTGAAGTTGATTTTCATGTTAGAGGCTTGTAATAAGCCAAATCTTATTGTTATGGTAGTTTGTAAAGTATAATTTTAGGTACTTTGTTGTTGGGAATCTGTAAGCCCTAAGATCTGGGGTTTGACATGACATGGAATTTATGATTTGGGTTTTAATTCATGTTGGATGGAAAGTTGAATTTGTTAGGGTTGGTGCTCAGAGTGCCAATCTGGATCGTATTTATGTCCGATTCATAAATATGAATAATTTTGTTTCCGTAATATTACTTATTTAATGGTAGCACCTCTTGTCTTTTATACACGTATTCGATATAATTGCGATTAGATATCTAATTATGATTAGATTGAAACTAAATCTGATTTAGCGATATGTGTATCTTCGACAAAGACCCTAGGATTTACAACGTAGTGCACAGTTACAACGTAGTTTGTAATTGACATTGGGAAGTGTCACTATAAATTGTATGTCCTTAAATAAAGTTGGTCAAGATTTACTAACACAGGTCGGTTAGTAAAATCCACTGAGACCAGTAAATGTCGTATATCGTAACTTGGTACGACGGTTTATCCCGATGAACCATGAGTCTCGGGAGACTCGTATAGACATATAGGTGTTTATTTGATAATAGATGATTTCCTAATAGATAGTACACCAACGTCAATAGGAATCTTCTCGAGTTGAGCGAGCATAGTGGTCCTTCGACTTGAGATACCACTGTGGATATATGAGTTATCCTCCACACTTTGATGGCATTCACATCACCGATCTATTTAGATCAGACCTCCGCCTGTTTGTTCAGTGTGGACTGATGCTCATGATATCCTGTGCGTATCAAGATAGAATCTGTCAGTCATGTGTACATGGCATAGGCATCCTACACATGTTTGCGATCTAGTAAATCCATGGTTGTGGTATAACTTCGGAAATCAGTTCCGAGTGTTATTTAGAGATCGTAAATTTTAAAAGTCGATTATATTATACCGAACGGATTGATGTTCTTATCTATATCCCAGGTATAATATGGATAGCCTGTGATGGAGGGATTATATGTATGCAATGACCTGGACTTGCATAGTTTAGGGAGATTATCTGTGGTCGTCATAATTCATGAGTGGGTGAATTATGGACACGAAATTGGATTTCGTGACAGATAAACATAAACTTAGAGAGTCTCACAATATGAAGTGTACTCATTGAGCACTTGGGCAACTCATTATGAATAATACAAATTATTCATAATACTTCACAGTATTAAATGGGTTAATACGAATCGTTTAAACATTTAAACGAAAAACACATGCTTAAGGGGATTTTGGTCGTTAATAATTATTGTGTATTTGTATTTGATACAAAAATTGATTTGATTCACATTAATTAATTGTCAAATGAGACTTTGACACATGTCATATATATATATATATATATGAATTTGTTATTTAATGTAAATAAAAATACATATATAATAATTATTATATTGATTAATTATTTAGATATTTAAATGTTAAATATTTGAATAGTTAAATAATATTCATATTACATAAATGTTATGAAATATAGCTAATTATTATTTTCACATGTGGCATGGTTTAATTAAACTTTAGGTGTGCAAATTGAATTGCTAACATAAAGTTTAATTTTAATTTAATGAAATTAAATTGGACAAATGACCATTATACCCTTGGAAAGTCGGTCACTACCATTTTTTAAAGTAAAATTTTTTTTCTTTGTCTTTCAATGGAAGCATGACCGAAACACTCTCCAAAAATACACCTCCAAATTACTTGATGATTCAAGGAAAGAAAATCAAGAAAAAAAACTAAGGAATCAAGAAAATTAAGGTAATTCTTTATATCCCTAAGCTTAGAAATTATGTTTCTTGTTTCTTGATGATCTATTGAGATCCTAGGGTTTCTTCGTTTCTATAAATTTGGGGCCTTATGGTTTGGAGGATGAATTGGAAGGTCTTAAGCATGTGTGAAGTTGTTTTGGGTGATATTATTGTAATATTGATCAAATTTGATTATTTGATGATATGTTGTCATTGTAGAGTGTTATGACCACTCTTTTAATGCATACAATTGTTCTTGGGTGGTTCATTTGTGGTGACTTTAGTTGGTGTTAAGATTAATTAGTTTAATGTTGGAAAATTGGATTTTAAGCATGAAAATTGATATATTTAGCTTCTGGATCATATGTGGAAAAATTGTGCATATGGTGATGAAGAATATGTCATATGAATGTATTGGATGTGTTTTCGGTATTGGAACAATTTCCAGAAATTATTTCGGAGTTGAAATAAGTGAAAACGGTGAAAAACGGCGTTACCAGGTGACTTTTGAGCCAATCAGGTGACGGCTGTCCAAACAATGAATTTGTCACTATTTAGGCAGCCCATGAACTGCCCTAATACTATTGGGGCTGACCTGGCCAGCCCTCATGTGTATTGGGTAGTCGGTTCAGTCAAAAATGTGTTTTATGCCATTTTACGGAAAAACATTTTCGTAAAAGTTTCGCGATGTTTCTTAGTATTTATGTCGTTATTTGATAACGAATAAATATGTTTAGGTGAAATATGAAAGAATTATTCATATTTGATATTGAATAATTTATTCGGTAATTTAAAACGTTATAAAATTATGATTTCGCCCGAACGGCGCTTCGGCCGCGCCCTTACCCGAACCCCAACAAAAATGGTATCTTAGCAGGTCTGATCATTCATCCATTACATTAATCATGCTTGATATATGATATATAATCTAATTTTGATGTTTGTACATGCATGTAATCTATATGTTTCTTGACTTTTCGGTTCTACGCTAACGGGAAACGTAACGAAAATTTAATAGTTAAGTTTAGTTATGTTTCTAAGGTAGAATTGAATTTAGAAAATGAACTAGATTAAAATTCTGCATATGATGTAGAACAATGCTTCCTTGAGGAATATCCCTGCTTAAATAAGGCTGTAAAGTAACGTGTATTGGAAGCATGTTTCTTGGTCCGTCTTGTCAATACGGTTTATTTGTATCCTTCTATGGCTACATCCGAGATCGTGCCAAAGCAGTGAGGGTGTAGTTGATAGAATTTTATCCATGTCGGATGTATATTTGATACTAGACAAATTCAGGTGAAAATGGAAATCCTGAACGTGCCAAAGCTGTTAGGACTACATCAGTAGCTTGAGTTTGTCATTGGTAAGTGAAGCCTTGATACGCCTCCTTGTGAACGTGCCAAAGCTTTCATAACGAGAAACTGTCAGGACCAAAATCAGGAGTCACAGTGAGTGTGATTGACTAAAGCCAAAATCAGGAGTCAAAATATATTCATGGGATCCTACTCTCACTATGGAATTTGATTTAATTATTGAATTCCTGTTCTCCGTGGGGATTACGGTATTACGTAAAGTAGTGGGAGACACTGCTGCATTAAAAATCCATAACTAAGGCAGTGCGTAATTTTATGGAAATTGCTGCTTATGTTTTCCTTTATTCTATATTGTTAATAGAATTATACATCTAATCCACTGCATGCATATTACTTGAATATGTTTTCTGATTTCCTTTATGGTTTCGTTTTTCTAGAATAGGTTATAGAATGTTAATAGACTTGAATTTTGTTAGATTAGTCAAAATCATCGGGAAATGTTGTTCCGATTTTGTTGAAATCAAGATGGTTAGTGACTTAGTTGCTAAGTCACGATAAGTAATCTAAATAGCTATTTGTTTTAAGATATTATTCTATAGAGAGAATAGTTTCTTGTTGTGTAAGAATTGACATGAATCAGTTCATGTCTCAAGATTATTGACTGGCATTAAGAAAACTCCATTAGGTATTTTGTTTATCTTATAATGACGTTTCTTGGCTTTAGTCACTTTTAAAAGTCACGTGTTTGACACGGTTTGCTAATCAATAATTGTAATTGTTATGAATAATTGAAGGCAAATTATAGAGCTTAAGAAATGAGATGCATATAGTTTTGTATAGAGAATATTGATTCTCACAATACGACAACTATATGTATTGGATACCAGATCACTCATCTAGTTATTTAAAATAATGTTTAATGATTGTTTTTTATATTTGATATCAGAACTTGCGACTATTTGATAGTTACTTGTTCTTTATAAACAATTGCTACATATTTTAATATGACAGGTAGTGTCATTGATGAAGAGATGAACATTAAGAAAAATATTCGGTTAATTGAATAACTTAGAACAGTGCTTTATGAGATTTTATTACATAAGCATTGGATGCTTATTCTGTATGGTAAAGGATGGTCTGATATGAGATCACACCACATATCCTTATCCATTTAATGAATATTGTATTCAGGATGTGATTAAATCTCATTTAACCAATGATCGTCATTGGACTACAGATTTATTAAACTAATACTTTGGAAGTATGTAGTTTAATGACTTAGAAATTGTCTTGGATAGTTTTTCTTTACTTCGTAACTTAGTTAATCAATTTTCATGACTTAGTTACATGTTTCTAAAAGAAAATATATTGAACGTCTTGAATTGTTCAAGAACTTTCAATATGTTTCTGATGAAACGTGGATATAATATTTTGAATGGTTCAAAGATATTCTATTTGAAGTGTTGAAAACTATATTTTAAAATTCATCGTGAGTCTTTGAATTGTTCAAATATGTTTGATATGATCGAACATATGAATTTATGGCAATTAGTTCTAAGAATATTTCATGAATGTGATTCTTACTCAATATTGTTCTTCTACGATTCCATCGTGATGGAATTGGTCAGTTGGAGAAATCGAATCTTATATGATCTGATTCGTTCGATATTGAGTGTTACCGAATTAGTTTCAATACTCTTGGGGTTATGCTCCAGTTACACCAATTCATCCTTTTAATTAAGGTTTAATTAATTTCTACACTTACATATATGATATGTATAAGTAGAAAATTCGAATATTGAAAAGTTTGAGATTTGAATCTTTCTTTTGTATAATGGTTATATAATTGAAAAATACTTGCGCCTCGGAGGTACAAGTAAAATTTTATCATTTATTCTATTTATTAGAATATTGTATTCTATTTGATAGAATATCTTTTCTACGATACCGAGTAATAAAATTATTTTATTGCTTGGTAAGTAACATCAGATGTTAATGATTGTAGAAATGACTTGACTTATTAAAGTCAAATGTGAGAGTGATTAACTATAAATGGAACCACGTATTTAATAAGATGAAATGACGCTAAGATATTTTCCGTATAGGTTCAATAGGATGTCAGAATCATTTACAATGTATTTGATACTTAATGGTTCTACTGTTTTCTTATTGAAGAAAATTATCCTATAACTTATAGTGGGAGCGATATTTGATATCGATTTCGGAAATTAGCATTGAACCAAAGATCTAAACTTGTTCGTAGCTTACTACGATCAAGTTTTGAACTTGATTAAGCTTTCGTTATGAATCGTTCATAAAATGTGCAAATTATTTGTGCAGTAAAAGCAAAGTGAGCTTGTTAAAGGTTTGACCTTTATAGTATGATAGTGAGAAAAGTTATACTCAATGATCTATTGTAGATTCTGAGAAAACTTGTCTCAAGAGTTTGTATTCTGCTAAGATCATATGTATTTTGGATAAAGAATGCAAAGTGGTGTTCCTGAATGTTTTCTTCGAATGAGAGATCTGTTGTGGTTTCTTTGTTTGAAGAGTTCATTCTATAATGGCCCTAGAGTTGTATTCTGTTAAGATCATAGTTTGATATACTAGCTTATAGAGCCTATTGTAGACTCAAATATGCTTTTCAAAAATCTGTGTTCTCTAATTTTGTTACAGTCAGATTGTCTAATTTTATCAAAGCATAGAGAATGCATATTTGATAATAGAGTCAGTGGGAGTGTACAAATTTCTTTCTAGTGCTATATATCCTAATGACATTATCATTATTAATGTAATGATGAAATATTTATGAGGTAAAAAGTTTACCTAAGTCTCATTTTCTCCGTGAAAGCAGTAGGAGTAGTCTCTGATATATTTGATATAAAGCTTTATATATGATATAAAACTAAGAGACTTGTGAGAAACTCTCATTAGTCGTGCATTAGATATGATCGAATAAATGACACAATAAGACTATCTGTATGACAGTTAGTGTGTCTCTTGTATATAGTATTTATCTTTCGTAAAAATTGATTCCTTTATCGAAAGAGAAATTGATTAGAATGTCTAGTCAATCTGCTGAATCATATGATGATGGAAATTGAATATTGTATTATGTATGATTATAGATATCAATTTAATTATAATTATTATGATTTATTTTGATATGCTGTGGACCATATGATGGAACTTGAAATATGTTCATTGTGATCTTTGAGATATGAGGAATGAGTTTCTTATTCATGGAGAATATAATCCCCAACCATTAGGGTCAGAGTAGTTTTGAGTCTAATTATGACATTAGATAGTCTATGTCATATAAAGTTAGAAAAGATGCAGTGGGAATGTCACCGTTGATTCTACTGAATTAGTAGAATTAATTGTAACTTATGAAGTATTGACTTATGATGTTAAAAAGTGACCTTATAGATTAGAAGTTTGATATTAGTCTTGTGCTTGTGGTTGTCTTATAGTATTTTAGATTTGATCTTTAAACACATAGACAACTTAATAGCTGTAGCACAATATTGATATCGCATCTGAGTCATATTGATGTAGAACTTGGATTCTACAAAATCTGAATGATGTTGGCTAAGGAAAACAATTGGGTTTGTTGGACAGACTCAATTTGTTAAAGTTGGCTTACATGTTGTTGCCTACCTATTGAGTATTATGTGAGCTCTTGAGGGCCATGAGTATGGGATACACATTGAGATGTGTATATGATACCGTGGATTGGCACTAGAGCAAGTGGGAGAATTTGTTAGGGTTGGTGCTCAGAGTGCCAATCCGGATCATATTTATGTCTGATTCATAAATACGAACAATGTCTTTTTCCATAAAGTTAATTAATAAATGGTAGCACCTCTTGTCTTTTATATATATATATTCGATCTAATTGCGATTAGATATATAATTATGATTAGATTGAAACTAAATCTGATTTAGTGATACATGTATATTAGACAAAGACCTTAGGATTTACAACGTAGTGCGCAGTTACAACGTAGTTTGTAATTGACATTGGGAAGCATCACTATAAGTTGTATGTCCTTAAATAAAGTTCCTTGTCAAGTTTTACTAACAGGGGTCGGTTAGTAAAATCCGCTAAGACCAGTACATGTCGTAGATCGTGACTTGGTCCGATGGTTTATCCTAATGAACCATGAATCTCGAGAGACTCGTATAGACATATAGGTTTTTATTTGATAAACACTAAACGACTCACTGAAGATTTCCTAATAGATGGTAAACCTGTTGGACAATTATGACCTATAGCATCACTATTTGTAAAAGACATGGTGTTTTTATACAAATTAACTATATGAAAAAGGAAATTGCTCTTTTATCATTTTGTAATTGGATTACTTGGATATATAAATGATAAAAGTCCATATGATTAGTACCAGATTAATAAGATATGAGACCATATTAATCCACGAAAGGTTTAATGATTAAATATCCATAGTCGTAGTATTATCGGGACTGGACATCAATAATGCAGAATAGGCTACTATTACACTTGTGCGCGTTATGGAAGCTTAACGACATAGTTATTATATATTTATGTATTGGATACTTATGCAAGTGGGATATGAGGATCTGTTAGCCATTGGACCCGGAACAACTTTGCTCTGGATAGACCACTCGGAGTCCCATTGGTATTATGAATTTGTGTCTATGGGAATCCGAATCAGGGTATGTGTATATGGTCTTAACCTGAGACTTGTATCGCTAATACTTGCGACAATCATTATACTTTGGTTTGGTCGTCCGGCGCTTTAACAGGTTCTGTGTACGCCTCTTCTGGGTTTACTGAGAATCGCAGTGTATTGGGTGTGATGTCAAGATCGGAGTATCACTTCAGTCATATTGAGATGATGATCACGCATGATACAGAACTAGTACTCTTAAATGCTGCTGCTATCGGGATAGTAGTACTAGGTCATGATTATCCGATTACAGAGACTAGTTACTCGTGATCTGATATATGCTTCGTACGGGGCATACATAGTTCCAACCCTAGGCCTAGAATATGACATCTGATACTGGATCGTATTACGCAATACATAGTATACTATACCTGATATAGATTATATATTCTTCGTTGAATATTTCTGGAGAATTGGGTAGGCACGGTGCTTTGCTAGAAGCCAACCATGTCTTGTAAATCGGTGAGAAAGTGGTACGGGGTACGCACGTGTCGGATAGTCCGACAACCGTATTTACTGCCAACATATCCAGGGATCTCTTGGGTCACTTCCCAAAGATTCATCGATGACATTTGACTCGAACAGAATTAATTTTGGATTAATTATGAGAGAGAGAATTAATCTGGGATTAATTCGTCTAGAGGAGAGAACGAGATTAATTTGGAATAAATCGATTAAATAAATTTAATAGTTAAATTGGATTTTTCAATTTAATTTATTTATCTGGGCTAAAATAATATATCGGATATATTTTGAAATTGGATTTCAATGCGGAATTAATGACCGGCGTAAACACACACCTATAACGCAAGCGCACGTATCGTTCAAGTAGTATAAAAATATCGATCCCACGAGGACTTAATTCCTACTATTGTTATTAATTGTTGATACTATTTATTTACAAATATCTAATTATAGGGAGAAGGGAATTGATTGCTTGAAATGATTTGATTTGTAGATTTACTAAATAAATAAAAAGACAAAAGATAAAAGAAATACTAAGGAAAATAAAAAGATTCAAAGATCTAGGGTTGTGAATCTTTCTAATATCAATTAAAAGATGAAGTAGTTAAATCATAGTTGGGTAAATTATTGAATTATTAATCTGGAACACTAAATTATGTAAAGCCTCTTTCGAATGATCATTTACAAATACCTAGTTTTAATCCAATTGAACCATATGTCTATGTCAATTAAATTACCTAGATTCATTAAGGTTAAGTTCCATTATGACTACCCCTACCCCCGCCCGACAGGTATATTCCTATCCTGTAAGGAAATCTATTAAAGGTTATCTATCCTTAAAGAAGATCGTGGGTTGTTGAGACTAAGGTTTTAAACTTAAAATCCCTATGTCTAGTTCATTTTAAGTTTACCTAATCAATTTTATTAGTGACGGGTAATAAAAAGCATTAAGATTATGACTCAACAAATAACTCTTTAATTACCCAAACTATAATCTAACCTTTTTAAATCCGGTGATATTAGATTTAATCACAACCCTAGATATTTAACTTAGTTACAACCATAACTAAAGCTGATATAAACTTAAAAGACAAAAAATGAAATTGCAGAAAGTAATTAAAATAAATAAATGAAATGCTAAGGTAAAAGGAAATAACTTCTACTATATACTATTTAGATATCTCCCATAAAATAATAATATTTAACTTGTGATATTTTAAACCAACCGTCCAGAATGGCGGTATCCTGATTAAGTCAAATTCAAATATACCAGCCATAAGGCGGAACAGAAATATAAACTTAAACCAACCGTCCAGTGTATGGCGGTATCCTCATTAAGTCAGGTTAACCAGATTAAATTAATAACCAACCGTCCGGAATGGCGGTATCCTTTATTAATCTGATTTTAAATAGTTTATATATCATATTTTAAGGGAGATTAATCTAAAAAGCAATAGTAAAAGAATTACCTTATTACCTCAGCATGAAGAGGTTACCCCCTCATGGATGGAGAATTACTACTACAAAGCTTAAATAAAACTGAATAAAAGAAGAAAATAAGAAGAACTCTCTTTTATTTATAAGGATTTCAGAGGAAGAGGTACATTTGAAACTAAAAATTCGAAATCTATTTATAGGCAAAAAAATATAATTTTTATTATTATTTTCTGATTTTTATTATTTTATTATTTTATTATTTTATTATTATTTTTTTTTTTGGATCGCTGAATTTTCGACACGTGGCATGGTGTGCTAAAAATGACGGCTCGTTGAATCTTTGACACGTGGCATGGTGGTGCAATTACCAAAATACCCTCGGTGTCGGGATGCCCAAAATTACCAAAATACCCTTTTCGTCAAATTTCACAGTTTTGCTCCAAATCACCTCCAGAATATCTTGGAACTTTATTTCGGTGTCGGGATGTCCAAAATTACCAAATACCCTTTGTGTCGGGACGCCAAAAAATTACCAAAATACCCTTTTGGCCAAATTTCACCAAATTTCACAGTTTTGCTCCAAATCACCTCTAGAATGTCCTGAAACTTTATTTATCTGCAAAATAACACAAAACACATCAAAATATTCACAAAACTCAAGAAACTATACAAAATATTAAGCTAAATGAGTGGGAAATAGTGATACATTTATCACTCATCACACCCCCAAACCTAACATTTTGCTAGTCCTCGAGCAAAATAAAATAACATAGTAAATTTAACTAAGCCACTTTCGTAGGGATCACGATTGCATTTAGCATATGCAACAAGCCTTTAAACCCCTAGGTGTCCCTAGTGGACGAGTTGTAGTCTCGTGAAGGTTTACAGCAATGATACCCACAAACATTTTATAAAAGTAAAAAGGAAGTGAAACTAATGCATACAAAAGCAAAAAGACAAGAGAAAGAGAGAATAAAGAAGTCAGTGACTCATTAGATGAAACTTCTACTCCAAGTTTAGTAGTTGTTTTGTTTCATTCTAAATTACTAAATAAGTAAATTCTCCGATTATTTTTACCATTCTTCATATACACAGCCAACAAAATATTAAACAACTCATTTTTGCCCACAACGGTCATAAGTGCAGTTGATAAGAGAGTAATATTTTTGTCCTAAAGTTTTATCAGATTTCACATCTTTTGTAGTAATGGAATAAATTTTCTGATTTTTCTGATTTTTTTCTTTGATTTTTTTTCTTTATTTTTTATTTATATAATATCTTCCATCTATGTAGCGAGCTTTAGGTCGGTGACTCCCAAACCAGTTGGCTTTAGGGCATCAGGTGTTAAGACACCCCTAAGGACTTAATTACTCAGACTTCAGATATATATATACATATATATAAATTTTTCATCATTTTTGATCCATGTAACGAGCTTTGGGCCAATGACTCCCAAACCAGTTGGTTTTAGGGCACTAGGTATTAAAACACCCTTACAGACTTAATAACTCGGATCTCAGAAGTGTTTTTTTTTTTTTTTTTATTCCATCACTTTTGAGATGCTTCTCCAATTAAACTATAGCACTGAATATTACAATATTTTCAATTTTATCCTATGTCCGTATGTTACCATGTATGTTGATAATATCTGCTAACTAAGTATATGAAGATTCATTTTAGTCAGTTTTATGGAGAATTTACAAATTTAATAATTCAAAAGTGAATAAACAAAAATTAAACTTGTTTTGAATTAGGTTTGAAATACGTCTCAGGAGTGGAAATTCCTTACACAGCTATTTCTTACCAATTTCATCTTTTTAGTCAACATAACAACCACATATCTCTACTAGTCATAAAACTATAATTTACATGTTTTTTTTTTTTTTAAAAGTTTAATCAAAGGCTCAGTTTATGGTGTGTGACTAACTGTCGAATGGACTTCCCGTTGTAGATTCCCCAGAGGGAAGGTGGAGCGAGGCTCACTTAAATACCCAAGCCCCTTAGGCTCTTATCGCTTGTTGTCAGGAATAAACAACGAGTCCTCCAAACTAGTCTGTCACAACACGCTACAAGTGAATGATTATCTAGTGCCTCCACAGCTTTTCCTTATAAAAAAGTAGTGAGTGAAGGAAGACACCAAACCATCACCTAGCTTTAAATATGCCCTTTGTTTTTATTAATTTTTTAATTTTTTTGTATTTTTCGAAAAAATTTTGGACTAAAAATAAAAACAACAATACAAACAAGATAAAGGAGAATTAAAAGAGAATAGATATACTGGTTAGCTGAACTCTACAAAAAAATTTAAGGTTAAGATCCAGATTATCGACGCTCTTACCACGATCATCATCAGACCATTTTATCTTTGAAATGATAGGGTCAACTTGTGGTTCATAGGCTACGAGTTGTCAAGTAGATCCGGAGCAGTTCTGGCAGTAAAAAGGAGTTCTTTCATAGGTTTTGACACGAACCCATTTCTCCGAGCATCATCAAGAAACACACAAAGAAAATCATAAAATCCATCAACGTTGAGCAATCCAAGCGGTTTCTGGTGTATGTTCAGGTTCGCCCAAGATAGTACTATAAAAATTTCCTCCAATGTGCCCAACCCACCTGGCAAAGCAATAAAAGCATCAGAACGGTTAATCATTTCTACCAGTCGTTCAGACATACCTGGCACGATCAGTTCCTCTCCGTTTGATGATCCAATAAGATTCGCCTCTGCCAAGGGTTTTGGGATGATTCCCAAAACATGACTGCCTTCTTCTTGTACGGCTTTTGAAACGATCCCCATTAGTCCAAGATTGCCTCCGCCATATATTAAGTGCATATTCCTTGCTGCTAAGACTCGACCCAATTCCTGTGCTGCTTCTATGTATTGTGGTTTAGTACCAATAGTACTACCGCAAAATACACAGATGTTCTCAACTCGTCTTCTTGAAGTGGCTTCCATTTTTTTATTTCTTTCTCAACTATGGATGCCTTCAAAAGTGCAATGACGGGCTGAATTTATAGTACGTGAAAAGGGTGAGTAATAATAGCACTAGTATCTTCCAAAGGAAGCTTGTTAGCTAAACAACAAAAGAAATCGTGAAAGGTCAAAAAGTCTGGATCCTGTCTACGAAAATAAAGATAATTTCAATAGAAAAGCAAATCAAAGCAATAATTAAGGCAACAGAATTGTGTACGCAATACGCCACTCTGCTTAGTATAAATTCATTAGGATGCGTCTCAAGAAATCATTCTTTACTCAGCCATCACAAATGAATTAGCTCTCCTTTTTGTGATTGTCAAACACCATTCCTTCTGTCTTAAAATGCTCCATTTGTGCTTTTCCCTACAAAATAACACACAAAATTTAAAAAGTTCACACAAAATATGAAAATAAATTACAACAAATTGCATGGGTTGCCTCCCTGCTAGCGCTAAATTTTTCGTCTTCAGCCAGACGTGACTGAAATCTATCTGTTAAGGAGGTTTCAGCGTCGTTTTGGATGTCCGATCAAAGACAATCCCGTGAGCGTTGCTTTTGAAGGGTCTCTTCCAACGGTAAAGTGGCAAAAAGAGTTTTGTCTCATTCAGTGCTTGTGCCACCTTTTTAATCTTTGTTGCTCCAGTGGTTCCTGAAAAGAAAGAAAGAAATCAGGAGGTCTTGTGGGTGCTTGACTTGGAATGGAAGTTCCATTCTGTCAAGCTTCTGGTTGATATCTTTATATGTACTCCCCAAAACAGCGATGTTTTTCCTGAATGCTCTGGATCTTTAATAAAGTCAGACATTTGCTCCTCCATTTGCTCTGTTTCTTGCTCCACCTTTTCTTCACAGATGAGTTTGAAAATTTCTGCATTCAGCTCTTCATCTGTCATCTGTGAAATACATGTTTCAAAATTTTCAACCTGAGGAGAAATGTTAGTTTTTAGGTCTTCATCCTCTGATCTGGTTGAAATGATTGGCTCAGGTAGATCTTCATCAAACATTTGTGCAATGGAATCTCCAAGATCTTCATTTTGAGAATACAGAATTTCATCCTCAATTTTTGATGCAGTTGGCACAAACAGCTCAGTTTCATCCTCGTCAGAATTTGAAAAATAGAAATCAAATCGAGACTTTTTCGGTTCGGGTTCCTGAACTGATACCTCTGGTTCTTGATTCTCCTCAGCCTCCTCTTTTGCTAGAGTGTCATCGTGAAATGTTTGGTACTCTGAGGCTTCATCTGAAAATGATTCTTGAGGTATATAGCTCTGGTTTTCTATTAATTGTCTGATCTGATCTGTCATTCTCTGTATGGATCCTGCGTTACTCTGAATTTGTGCATCAAATCGAACTGCTTGTTCTTTGAACATATGAATCAATTGATCTTCCTCAGATGGTTCTGGTTCTTGATAAGGATCAAAGGAAGATGGTGGATAAGATGGAAAATGTGATGATTCTTCGTACCTTGGTTGATTCCAAAAATTCTGCCACTCTGAAAGGTAAATACATTGATCGCTCGGGTGGTTGCCATCACAAATTACACATCTCCCCATTTCATTCTGTTGAGCAAATGTAGTATTGCTTGATTCTGAATTCCAGTGATAATTGTTGGGCTGGACAACAGGCCTCAGAAAACTAGACTGTTGCTCCCAGATTTAGGGTGTATCTTCTTGTAAAGTTCGTGATTTCTCAATTTCCCAATAGTGTTCCATTTTTTAATCACCTGAAAACAAAAGAAATAAAAATTACAAAATAAAAGAAAGAAAATTAGATATAAGTAAATTTGATAGTTTTAAAATTAATAACTCAAGAAAAATAAGTCCCCGGCAACGGCGCCAAAAACTTGACCGGCGTAAACACACACGTATAACGCAAGCGCACGTATCGTTCAAGTAGTATAAAAATATCGATCCCACGAGGACTTAATTCCTACTATTGTTATTAATTGTTGATACTATTTATTTACAAATATCTAATTTTGCTTGAAATGATTTGATTTGTAGATTTACTAAATAAATAAAAAGACAAAAGATAAAATAAAATACTAAGGAAAATAAAAAGATTCAAAGATCTAGGGTTGTGAATCTTTCTAATATCAATTAAAAGATGAAGTAGTTAAATCATAGTTGGGTAAATTATTGAATTATTAATCTGGAACACTAAATTATGTAAAAGCCTCTTTCGAATGATCATTTACAAATACCTAGTTTTAATCCAATTGAATCATATGTCTAAATTACCTAGATTCATTAAGGTTAAGTTCCAATTAAGACTACCCCCGCCCGACAGGTATATTCCTATCCTGTAAGGAAATCTATTAAAGGGTTATCTATTCTTAAGGAAGATCGTGGGTTGTTGAGACTAAGGTTTTAAACTTAAAATCCCTATGTCTAGTTCATTTTAAGTTTACCTAATCAATTTTATTAGTGATCGGTTAATAAAAAGCATTAAGATTATGACTCAACAAATAACTCTTTAATTACCCAAACTATAATCTAACCCTTTTTAAATCCGGTGATATTAGATTTAATCACAACCCTAGATATTTAACTTAGTTACAACACATAACTAAAGCTGATATAAACTTAAAAGACAGAAAATGAAATTGCAGAAAGTAATTAAAATAAATAAATGAAATGCTAAGGTAAAAGGAAATAACTTCTACTATATACTATTTAGATATCTCCCATAAAATAATAATATATTAACTTGTGATATTTTAAACCAACCGTCCAGAATGGCGGTATCCTGATTAAGTCAAATTCAAATATACCAGCCATAAGGCGGAACAGAAATATAAACTTAAACCAACCGTCCAGTATGGCGGTATCCTCATTAAGTCAGGTTAACCAGATTAAATTAAATAACCAACCGTCCGGAATGGCGGTATCCTTTATTAATCTGATTTTAAATAGTTTATATATCATATTTTAAGGGAGATTAATCTAAAAAGCAATAGTAAAAGAATTACCTTATTACCTCAGCATGAAGAGGTTACCCCCTCATGGATGGATAGAATTACTACTACAAAGCTTAAATAAAACTGAATAAAAGAAGAAAATAAGAAGAACTCTCTTTTATTTATAAGGATTTCAGAGGAAGAGGTACATTTGAAACTAAAAATTCGAAATCTATTTATAGGCAAAAAAATCTAATTTTTTATTATTATTTTCTGATTTTTATTATTTTATTATTTTATTATTATTTTTTTTGGATCGCTGAATTTTCGACACGTGGCATGGTGTGCTAAAAATGACGGCTCGTTGAATCTTTGACACGTGGCATGGTGGTGCAATTACCAAAATACCCTCGGTGTCGGGATGCCCAAAATTACCAAAATACCCTTTTCGTCAAATTTCACAGTTTTGCTCCAAATCACCTCCAGAATATCTTGGAACTTTATTTCGGTGTCGGGATGTCCAAAATACCCTTTGTGTCGGGACGCCAAAAAATTACCAAAATACCCTTTTGGCCAAATTTCACCAAATTTCACAGTTTTGCTCCAAATCACCTCTAGAATGTCCTGAAACTTTATTTATCTGCAAAATAACACAAAACACATCAAAATATTCACAAAACTCAAGAAACTATACAAAATATTAAGCTAAATGAGTGGGAAATAGTGATACATTTATCACTCATCAATTAAAATTGGATTTTAATTCAAGCGAACGAATTAATTTGGAATTAATTCGTAAGCGACTTTCGAAATAATTTTGCTAGGCATTATTGTTTAATTAAATTGGATTTAATTACGTCGCGACGGAAAATTTATTTAATCGGAATAAATGAACCCGGGCCCAAAGTGTGTTGTGTAAGCCAACTAAATTTGGAATTTAAAGTGGTGGAACCCACTTTTTGTTGGGTTTCAATCAAGTCCCAAGGGTCATTTATCAAGCATAAAATGAGTTGAATACATATCAAAGGAGGTGCAGAATAACTCACATTGATCGGTAGAGATGCAACGAAGACAAAAAACGCACTGCTCCTCCTTGCTCGGCAGTGAACTGCGCACATGGAGGACTGCTCGGTGTGGGGTCTACTTCCTCCTCCAAGAATCGGCCATCGGTGATATCTGAAGCTCCAAGCTTTGTGATAAACATCCAAGCTCACGAACTCACTGCCTTAACACCTTGGTTTGGCTCCTGAAGTGTGCTAGCACTTGGATCTTGCAACAAAATCATGTCTTTTCTCCCTTTACTGCATTCGGTCTTGAACCAGAAAAGAAAGAAGGCAGCAGCCCCTTGGGCGTGAGGAAGAAGAGATGGAAGAGAGGACGGAAAGGTTTCCAAAACCTAATACCGTAAAAAGAGAGAGAGAAATGTTGTGTGAAATAAAAAAATGTAAAAGGTTTATATAATTTCCAAAATATAATAAAACCATTTACCATTTCTTTAATTTCCAAAAAGGTAAACATTAAATGCTTGTCAATCACCACAAATCAACTCACATCAATCACTCAAATGTCACATAACTCAAAGTGACATGTGATTTGACGCTTGATGTGACTTGCGATTTGACGCTTGATTTGACTTGCGTACCGCACTCGAATTCGAAATGTGAATGCGTTCGCAAACAATCTCGGGCTCGGGTTCGCTAATTCCAAATTAACCAATTTTCCGTTGTGTCGTAATTAAATGATTACGCCTAGCGAAATCACTATTTACGCCGTTAACGAATTAATTCTAAATTAATTCGTTCGCCCGAATTAAAATCTAATTTTAATTCCCCGTCGAAATCCAATTTCGTATAATATATCAAATATATTATTATACCGATTAATTCCAAATTAATCGTTTTCTCTTTTTAATTGATAATTTATCCCAGATAAAATATCTCCGTAATTAATCCCAGATTAATTTTCTCTCTCATTAAATTAATCCCAGATTAATTAAAGTACGAGTCATACGTCATCGGTGAATCTTTGGGAAGCGACCCATGAGATCCCCGGATATGTTGGCAGTAAATCGGGTCGTTGGACTATCCGAACACGTAAGTACCTCGTACTACGTTTACTCCGATTCACAAGACAATGTTGGCCTCTAGCAAAGCGCCATGCCTACCCAATTCTCTGGAAACATGCTTACAGGAATAAGCGATCTATATCAGGCGTAGTATACGTGGTATTGCGTATTTCGATCCAGTATCGGATGATCACGTGCTAGGCCTGGGGCTGGAATCGTGTCTGCCCCGTACGAAGCAAATGTCGGATCTCTGGTAACTAGTCTCTATATCGGATAAACATGACCTTGTCATTTTATCCCCGATGACTGCAGTACTAAAGAGAACCAGTACCGTATGCTACGTGACCATCATCTCCAAATGACTGGAGTGACACTTCCGTCTTAACATCACACCCAACACACTACGATTCTCAATATACCCAGTATTGGCGTACACAGAACCTGTTAAAGCCCTGGACGACCTCAACCAAAGTATATTGATTGTCGCAAGTATTAGCGGTGCAAGTCTCAGGTTAAGACCAAATACACCTACCCTGATTTCGGACTTCCATAGATACGTAGTCACACTACCAATGGAATTCCGAAGGGGTCTATCCAGAGCGAAACTGTTTCCCATACCATCGGTGAAACACAACCTCTTATTACACTTGAATGAGTATTCTATACTCAAATATACGAGAACTATGCCGTTGTGCCCTCACAACACGCACAAGTGCAATACTAGTCTTTTACGTATTTATCGATGTCCAATCTCGATAATACTCTGACTGGGGATATTTAATGATTTATCCTTCGTGGACTGATATTGTCTCATATCATTCTCAGTCCAGGAACAAATCATAGGGACCTCCTATCATTTATACATCTAGGTGATCTAATCACAAATGATAAGAGTGCAATATATTTGTCACACAGTTAATTTGTACAACAACACCATGATCTGTACAAATAGTGACGCTATGGGTCATAATTGTCCAACAATCTCCCACTTGGCCTATAGCCAGTCACTCGAGTGTCTACCCCCCGAACTATGTACGGTTCGCTCAAATTATTGCGAAAAGGTTTTCGTCAGCGGATTTTCATGATTATCATCTGATGCGATTTATTCGATCATCACATCGCCATGATGTATGATCCGAACGAATCAGATGATTATCGAAGTATTTATCTGGATCGTTGATGAGACCATTAATTCTTTAGCATGTGCTGAAACCCAGTTCAGCTGCTTAAAAGAACTATATCTAATCTAATTATATATTTATCGACCCCAGAAGGCTTCTATTGCTGCCTCAGCTGCAGCAATAATCCAAATTTTTTGTTTATTCGGTAACAGTATCTTGCTTGGAAGATTTCCAGCTCACTGTAACGTTATTCAAACTGTATAGTACCGATTTTATCGATTAGGAAACTTGCGGTAGTGATCCTAGTCACTTCAAGTTCTCATTCTCCTAAGATTAAGATAGCATCCTTAGATCTCTAAGATACTAACAGATGTTCTTAATATCAATTCAGTGACTGTGCCTTGGATTGGCCCATTTGTGAATCATATACTCAAAGCGTATGAGACACCAGGTCACATACATTTTTCAATATACGATTCTCGGAGAGTTTTATGAAAGCCAAGCTTTCGCCGATTATTATGGGAATATCATTTCCAAGAAATGACACATTATCATTATTATTTAAGACAGCCACTGTTAGTGCGCTCCCACTAACCTTCTTATATACACAAAAATCCTTTTGTTTTGAATTAAATCATACTCCATTATGATTTCATCAAAACGATAATTCCAAGAACCTATGCTTGCTTCAATCCAAACATGGATCGATTAATCTGCAAACCTTGTTTGCTAGTTTATGTACGACAAAACCGTCATGATGTTTTAAACATCCTCCAAAAGGTTTCCTTTTCAGCAAAGCGATTTTGCGTCCAGCTGTCATATTTCATAAATGAAACATGCAGCTTTAGCAAGCATTATCCAAATGGATTTACGGTGGCAACAGGTAAAAGGTTGAATCGTAATCAACACAATGTTGATAACGATACCTTTCTGCTAAAAGCCTAGCTTTACACGTTGGTATGTTGCCATCCATGTATGTCTCCCTTGAAGACATATACAGTACCAGTAGGCACAATGCCTTATGGTACATCAACTAGTTCTAAACATGTTGATATACATGGAATCCATTTTGGATACATGGCAGTTTGCCATAATAGGGAGTTGATACCTTGTATCACTTCCTCGGTTCTTGTGTATTCGAAGATTAATGGTATAGATTCATCCTTGATGAACTATTTGTGTGTTCCATTAAGGACTCGGTGTCTTTGAATAGTATCACTCCGATTTTCATCGAGTTTTACTATCCTCCCACTTACCACTGCATATCGGTATTCCTTTTGAGGAAAACCAAATGGTGAGCAACAATCTAATTGTTCTCTTGTGAGGTGTATAAGTACAATACTTATGGTATCTCTAAGATAACCTACATTTGGCACTTATCCAATTTGGGTTCTTGTTTGGTATCATCCAAACGTATGCCTAGCATACCCAAATGATCAGGAATGTGAAACCCAGTTTCTTTCCCGTTCATATCTAATATGATATCTGTCAAACAGATATTAATGGAACCTTATTCTAAATAAGTTATTGCGCTATTTATGCTTATCCGTTGAAGGAAATGGTAGCTCAGAGCGACTCTTAATTAACCTAATCATGTCTAAAAAAATTTGGTTACTCAGTTCGGACACACCGTCACAATGACGTGTTCCGAGAGGAGTCATTGATTGAAAGAATACTATACTCTTTCAAGTATTTAAGAAACTTATTGCTTAAGTATTTTCCATTATGGTCTTACCGTGACGGTATAACACTTCAGTCGATCTGTTTGTTTATTTCGTGTCGAAACTTTAAAAGTTTCCGATTTGTGTTCTTCAAGAGAAACACATAACTATTACGCGATGCTACATCCGTATAGGTCACAAAATGTTCATATCCACATCTAGCCTAGCTAGACATGGGCCCACTAACTTCACTATGAATTAGGGCTAACAGATCGGTGGCATTTGCACTTTTACCAAGTAAATGTGTTTCAGGCACTTTGCCCAATAAACTAGATTCGTAGACTTTATTTGTTTGGAATCAAATCAGTCCCGGTACCCGCTCTTCAAAAGTGCGGATATATGATTCTTGTGTAATGTGTCCCAGACAACATTGCCACTTTTAAGTTTCAACCTGATCAAATCAGTTTGAGCTATTTGTTTGTCATGTCATACGTGTGAGATTTATTTATATTCTAAATATAAATTCTGTTGTTCACATCTAATGTTTTTATCTCAATATCATCTTTATATAATAAAACACTTTAGTGTTCTAAAATATAAAGGTCCAATCCGCAACGGATTAAACATTGATATAAAGATAATGTTCCTAGTCAAACTAGTTACATTATAACAGTATCCTAATTTAAGTACATACCCAAGGGGTAGTTCTTAAACTTAGGTTTCTACGGTTAAAACAGTGACTTTCGTCCCGTTTCCAATTTGCATATAAATCTCCATTGAAGTCAGTATCATGTTCAAAACAGATTCTGAACATCAATATATATATTTTTATAACACACTAAGTATTAAAATCCAATTTTAAATACTAGTAATGAATATATTTATGACAATCATAATTGAAGTCAGAGCCTTGCTCGTCTTCAATTCCTTCTTAGGATATGTCCTATATCTTCCCAGAAGACTGTAATGATTTTGTCTTTGCCCATTTCAATACTCCAGAAACCTTTGGCCAAGCCATGGGTTTCTAGAATATCGAAGTAAGGTGCGCTTTGCGCTACTTGCCAAATTACAAACTTTGACTTTGTCTCCTTGAGATTAGTCATTCACTCTCCAAGAATTATTTATTGCAATTTTTATTTTACTTCTAAAATCTAAGTATAGATTTATGAAGATCATTCAATTTCAATATCATACTTTAAGAATCTAATTCTTAATTCTGATAAAGAAATTAAGGAGTCTATATGACAAGTATAATGGATTAAGCACTAAAGTTATCATTACATGAATATTCTAAATATCATGTTCCACTTATTTGCTTAACTCCAGACTTAGGCTGAATTTGTTATTTTATCAAATAAACTAACTTATTATATTTCCAGGACCATCCTGAAATATTATTCCCAATTTGAAAATTATAGTCGTCTAAATACATTTTCACCCAGGATTATATTTTAAACACTAATATTTCATTTTATATCTTTATTCTAAGAGTCTAACTATTTAATCAACGATTTGTGATACTATTATATTGATTATTATAGTCCAACTATAAAATCAAATATAATTTAAATTAATTAACCTCAATTACATTGATTACTATAATCCAATTATAAAATCAACTGTAAATTGAAATTAATTAATTCAAATATATTGATTACTATAATCCAATTATATAATCAATTATAATACAGTCCAACTGCTTTATTGAAAACAACAATTTAAATATTAGTCCAGCTAACATTTAATTGATATGACGAAATATTTGAAATGAGCGCGTGTGGCGAGTAATTGAACGAATATTGCAAATTCAATTCTTGCCTCCCACTATTTTTCGGCGAGCCTCCAACCCTCTGTCGAGTACTCGGGAAACCGTGTTTCCTAGTGGGCTAGGATCCCGTTAAATATCACACAATCTTGAGTTTGGCCAAAAAATTGTATGATAATTAACTAGGTAGATCTCTAAGATCGATTGGATCCAATCCAATTCCAAGATCCGATATGGGGACATCCAAGTCCGAAACATATATCTTATATATGCCAATACATCCAATGTATTACCTAATCTTTTTCCTCTGAATCAACTAAGCCTTGGCTTTGGCACAACAAACTTAGTGATCCCAGTCAAGCGTGACCCATTGACCATGGAAAGCTTCGTAATCAATGTCGATGGACAAGAAGTGGTATTGACTTTGGCCAATAAACCCCAACTTGGACAAGACACCAATATGGAACAAAGACTTCGTGATTCAAACACATCTTTGACAGACAAAGGCCTTGACTTTGGCCAACAAATCAATGTCGTCTCGGATCTTGAGTGAGAATCACTCAATGGAAGGAAAGACGCTTAATGTTGAGCGAGGGTTTTTCACGTGCAAATTGGCAACCAATTTATTATCTTTGTTAAGGTATCATCATCATACACCCTTAAACATGCATTCTAAACACATAAGAAAGCGTATATGTAAAATAATAATGATATGCGGATGGATATTTTACATTGATCCTAGATCAAATCTATCTCTTTCTCTCTCCAGCTAGCACTTGTATTTACTTCTACCTGTTACACTACACTTCTAAAGAAACCTCATTTACATTGAGGGGAATAGGTGAGAAGAGAATACAAATAAATAGGAGATAAGGCTGGGCTCGCAGGTCCAATTAATAAATCAAATTTTTTACAATTTCCAAAATTGCCCAACCCGTCTAATATCCATTCGATATACATTATTCATGCATCACAACCATGTATTCACACAAGCATGTTGTCAATCAATCTAATCAAATTAATTAATCTGATAATTAGTGATCATCCAATGTTCAAACAAAGATTTGATTTTGTTCGAGTCAAACTCGAATTGCTAACACGTACTCAAAGTATGAATTCTCGAATTAAATTAAATTACATAATTAAATCAAATTTAATACGCATTTAATTCTAATTCATTATTTAATTCCAAATTAAATATTACACTTTATAAAATAAACCTTTACGACTTAAATTCCAAATTTAATCGTTACGGGTCTCAAAACCCGATTAATATCCAATATTAATTTAATTCCAAAAATTCCAAATTTCCCAATTAAATTACCTAAAGTGTATAACATTATTAATTACCCAAATCAAAGTTTCCAAAACATCAAATTTGTCAAATTAATCATGCTTATCATCAATGAATCATGTCCAACATAATTTGACAAAAATCAAACCCAATTACATGCTTCAAGTGTCTCGGCCAAAAAGGGAAATTATGCCCAAATCAAATTCAATCCAATTGAACCCAATCAAACATAAAATCAACATCCCCTAATGATTTCCAACTCATCCAATGAACAAAAAAATCAAAAATCCAAGACATTAGGGAGCTAACCAAATTCGGCCACAATGAACAAATTGGGGAAAATCAATCCAATTAATTTTTCAACAAATTGATTACATATAACTCTAAGTTATCCATATACAAGCATACGTAAACAAACAATTTTCCAAAATCATGCTTAAATAAAAAAGCCACAAATTTGAGCTAAGAACCCTAATTTCGTTTTATGCACAAATGGCTCAAGATACCATTGTTGGGTTTCAATCAAGTCCCAAGGATCATTTATCAAGCATTAAACGAGTTGAATACATATCAAAGGAGGTGCGGAATAACTCACATTGATCGGTAGAGATGCAACGAAGACAAAAAACGCACTGCTCCTCCTTGCTCGACAGTGAGCTGCGCACATGGAGGACTGCTCGGCGTGGGGGCTGCTTCCTCCTCCAAGAATCGGCCATGGGTGATCTTTGAAGCTCCAAGCTTTGTGATAACCATCCAAGCTCACGAACTCACTGCCCTAACACCTTGGTATGCCTCCTAGAGTGTGCTAGCACTTGGATCTTGCAACAAAATCATGTCTTTTCTCCCTTTACTGCATTCGGTCTTGAACCAGAAAAGAAAGAAGGCAGCAGCCCCTTGGGCGTGAGGAAGAAGAGAGGGAAGAGAGGAGAGAAAGGTTTCCAAAACCTAATACCATAAAAAGAGAGAGAGAAATGTTGTGTGAAATAAAAAAAATGTAAAAGGTTTATATAATTTCCAAAATATAATAAAACCATTTACCATTTCTTTAATTTCCAAAAAGGCAAACATTAAATGCTTGTCAATCACCATAAATCAACTCACATCAATCACTCAAATGTCACATCACTCAAAGTGACATGTGATTTGACGCTTGATGTGACTTGCGATTTGACGCTTGATTTGACTTGTGTGCCGCACTCGAATTCAAAATGCGAATGCGCTCGCAAACAATCCCGGGCTCGGGTTCCCTAATTCCAAATTAATGAATTTTCTGTTGCGTCGTAATTAAATGATTACGCCTAGCGAAATCACTATTTACGTCATTAACGAATTAATTCTAAATTAATTCGTTCGCCCGAATTAAAATCTAATTTTAATTCCGCGTCGAAATCCAATTTCGTATAATATATCAAATATATTATTATACCGATTAATTCCAAATTAATCGTTTTCTCTCTTTAATTGATATTTTATCCCAGATAAAATATCTCCGTAATTAATCCCAGATTAATTTTCTCTCTCATTAAATTAATCCCAGATTAATTAAAGTGCGAGTTATACGTCATCGGTGAATCTTTGGGAAGCAACCCATGAGATCCCCGGATATGTTGGCAGTAAATCGGGTAGTTGGACTATCCGAACACGTAAGTACCTCGTACTACGTTTACTCCGATTCACAAGACAAGGTTGGCCTCTAGCAAAGCGCCATGCCTACCCAATTCTCCGGAAACATGATTACAGGAATAAGCGATCTATATCAGGCGTAGTATACGTGGTATTGCGTATTTCGATCTAGTATCGGATGATCACGTGCTAGGCCTGGGGCTGGAATCGAGTCTGCCCCGTACGAAGCACATGTCGGATCTCTGGTAACTAGTCTCTTTATCGGATAAACATGACCTTGTAATTTTATCCTGATGACTGCAGTACTAAAGAGAACCAGTAACGTATCCTATGTGACCATCATCTCCATATGACTGGAGTGACACTTCCGTCTTAACATCACACCCAACACACTACGATTCTCAATATGCACAGTATTGGCATACACAGAACCTATTAAAGCCCTGGACGACCTCAACCAAAGTATATTGATTGTCGCAAGTATTAGCGGTGAAAGTCTCAGGTTAAGACTAAATACACCTACCCTGATTTCGGACTTCCATAGACACGTAGTCATACTACCAATGGAATTCCGAAGGGGTCTATCCAGAGCGAAGCTATTTCCCGTACCATCGGTGAACACAAACCTCCTATTACACTTGCAAGACTATCATATACTCAAATATACGAGAACTATGCTGTTGTGCCCTCACAACACGCACAAGTGCAATACTAGTCTTTTACATATTTATCGATGTCCAATCTCGATAATACTCTGACTAGGGATATTTAATGATTTATCCTTCGTGGACTGATACTGTCTCATATCATTCTCAGTCCAGGAACAAATCATAGAGACCTCCTATCATTTATACATCTAGGTGATCTAATCACAAATGATAAGAGTGCAATCTCTTTGTCACACAGTTAATTTGTACAACAACACCATGATCTGTACAAATAGTGACGCTATGGGTCATAATTGTCCAACACTTTACTTACATCAATGGTTTGACACTTGATGGAAGTTGTTGGGCTTATTAAATGTGGCAATATAAAACAACACAAAAAGCAAGTTTGACTTACTATTCACTCTCTCCCTCTTTTTTTCTCTCTTCGTCGAAATTGCTCTTCTTGGAGGAGAAATTTTCTTTCAAAAATTATTCTAACTAGCACTTAAAGGAGTCATTTTAAAGTGATAGGGAAATTCACCCAAGAGTTTGGAACTTAACAACAAAGCTTGGAGCTTCTACAACAAAATTTTTTTTGAATTTTCTCATCCGATCAATGTATGTTCTTTCCGCAAACTTTATTTTATTTTTCACACACAAATCATTGTTTAGAGACCTTGGGCATGTGTAGGACACTAACAATGGTATCAAGAGCCAATCTAAGCATGATTTGAATTTTAGGGTTCTTAACTTTAATTTGGGGATTTTGCTTGGAGCTTGTAAATATCTAAATTGATTATTTGATTGTGATTAGATGATGATGAATTGGATTTGTGCATCATAGGATTTGTGAAAAATTGATTAGATTAATTTTCCTAAAAATTCCTACACGGCCGAATGGTACCATAGAAAAGCTCGCAGTGATTTTTTGAATTTGACAATTGGATGTGTTGAATGGCATGAAATTGAATGTTAATTGTTGATTTGATTGGATTGAAATAAATATTGGATGTTAATTTCATGTTGTTTCCGTGAGTGTGAGCATGTTGAATGAATTGATTTTTCTTCAATTTGTGTTGGACATGAATTGAAATGTTAAGCATGATTAATTGGATTAATTAGTGTTTTGGAAACATTAGATTAATTGATTAATTGTATTAATTACACTTTAATTGAATTAATGTGATATTTGGAATATTATGTTAATATAAGTTAGTTTTAAAATTGGATTGGGCTAATTTGTTATATTTGGGCTAATGGGCTTGGTTTGGCCAAGTTTGGTTTTGGACAATTGGGTTGGATCCAATTGGGCCTAAAACCATTTCCATTAAATCCAAATATGATTTTTTGGCCTTTAAAAATTTAATTGGGCCTAAATTGATTTTTGGCATAGGGTGATTCCTAATTGGGCCTTGGCATTTTGGGTTGGATCCATAATTGCCAAAACCAATGCCTAAAGAATTAATTGAAAGCCCATTGGACTTTAATTGAATTGGCATTAGATGCTAATTGGGCCTTTGAGACCCAATTGGATTGGATTTGGAATCCAAGTCTAAAAGGCACTATTAAAATTGTAATTCTTTAATTTGGAATTAAACACGAATTAAAATTGGATACAATTTGAATTTGATTTAAAATTGTAGTTCGATATAATTCAAGCATACGTACTTTGAGTATTTATTCTTAAACGAGTTGGAATCGCGCAAATCAAATCATTCTATGAACATAAGATGGTAATTAATCAAAGATTAATTAATTGGATTAGATTGATTGACAACATGCTTTGTGTGAATACTTGGATGTATTTATATGAATAATATATATCGGATGGATATTAGATGGGTGTGGGTAATTTTGTAAATTATTGTAAGTATGGTACTTATTTAAATTAGACTTGTGTGTCCAGCCTTTCACCTCATATTCTCTTTGTATTCCTCTTCTCACCAATTCCTCTAAATGTAAATGATGTTTCTTTATGTATTATGTAATTGGGTAGAAGTATGTAATGTGCTAGCGGGAGAGTGGCAAGAGAGAGATTTGTTCTAGGAACAAATTGTATCATATATCCATCCATATATCATTATTAAATTTTATCGTGCCTTATTATGCTTTTAGAATGCATGTTTAAGGGTGTATGATGAGACCTAATCAAAGATAATAATTTGGTTGCCAATTTACGCGAAAAACCTTCACTACAATATTAAACGTTTTCCTTCCATTGAGTGGTTCTTTCTCAAGATCCAAGATTGGCTTTGATTTGTTGGCCAAAGTCAAGATCATTGTCCTTCGCGGATGTATTTGAACCACAAAATCTTTGTTATATATCGCATGTCTTGGGCAGTTGTGACTTGTTGGCCAAAGTCAAGGTCAATTTTGTACATTGACGTGGATTACGAAGATTTCCCAATGTCAATGGGTCGCGCTTAACTGGAATCATTAAGCTTGTTAAGCCAAATCCAAGGCTTATTTGATCAGAGGAAAAGGTTAGGATGATATATTGGATATATGTTTTGGACTTGGAGGTCCACCTACCGGATCTAGGAATTGGATGGGATCCAATTGATCTTAGAGATCTACCTAGTTAAGTTTCATACAGCTTGTTGGGCAAAGTAAAGGTTTTGTGTTATTTAACGGGATCCTAACCCTCTAGGAAACTGGGTTTCCCGAGTACTCAACAGAGGGTTAGAGGCTCGCCGAAAAATAGTGGGAGGCCAGTATTAAATTTTCAATTTCGTTTAATACCTTCTTACACGTGCTCTTTTATTTTATTTATCGTCGTTATAAATATATATTAGTTGGACTAATATATTTAATTGCTTTCTTTGGATAGTTATACTGTATAAGACATTACTCCACTTGTAGTTGGTTATATAGATGGACTATAGTAACCATTACATTTAGAGTGTACCCGAAATCGTTGATTGTATAGTTGGACTATTGCAATCGAGATGGCTGGAAAGATTAGTGTCAGTGACATCATCTTGGGTGACAATGTCTTTAACGGCTCCAATTTTCCAGATTGGGAGATGACTCTTAGGATAGTCCTGGGAGCCGAGAAGTTACTCTATGTCATAGAGAAACCTCTTGGGCCTGAGCCCAGAGTTGAGCAAATAGTAGAGCATGAGCTTTGGAAGACTCTTCGTGATGATAATTTTAGTGCTCAATCCGTCATTCTTGCCGCAATGTTTCCTCAATTACGTCGTCAAAACAAAGGATTGGATCCTTACAACATGATGTTGAAATTGAAGGATCTTCACAGATATAACCTTAGATCTCAAAAGTATGAATTGAAAAATAAGCCATTTCGCTCAAGTATGTCAGAGAATACATCTGTCAAGCACTACATGTCATAGATGATTACTGACATCGAACAGCTAGGTCAGCTAGGCATTACCTTCGAGGCCAAGACTTCCATAGATTTGATCTTACAGTCTCTGCCCGATTACTGGGGTGAGTTCATCATGAACTACAATATGATGAACCAAGAAAAGACTATTGGAGAGTTAATGGCGATGCTGAAAGAAGTAGAGCCAGAGCTTCTAAAGGGCAAGAAGCGCGAGGCGCATCTTACTTCGACATCCCAGAAGGCCAAGGCTTGGCCGAAGGCTTCTAGGGGTGTGAAGAAAAATAAGAAAAAAGGCAAGGCCAAATCATCACAGTCTTCTGGGAAGACTAAGGACAAATCCCTAGATGTCTGCCTACATTAAGGAAAATGGGGTCACTGGAAGCGTGATTGCCGTGAGTACAAGGCATACATGAAGGAAGTGAAGGCGGGCAAGGCTCCGACTTCAGGTATGTTTGTTATAAACATGTCCACTACTGGTTTTAAAAATTGGATTTTGGATTCTGGATGTGGTACTCACATATGTACTGATGTGCAGGATCTGCTGATTAGTAGGAGACAGACTTCAGGTGTGATCGACCTAAGAGTCAGAAACGGAACGAGAGTTTATGTTTTGACCGTTGGGACCTATGTTTTATTTATGCCCTTGTGGCATGTAATTACATTAGGTGACTGTTATTTTGTACCTAATTTGACTAGAAACATCTTATCTGTATCTTCTTTAACCCTATGCAGGTATACCTTTGTATTTCGGAATTGTAGGACACAGAAATCGGTGACGATGTTCCAGGCTCGCGACCTAGTTGGGAGTATGGAGTAGCCCGCATGGGACTAAACCTGAGAACTAAAAAATGGAGTCGCCACCCGGTGTGAACCGGGAAAATGATTTAAGGCCGCACTTGTTGGACAATTATGACCCATAGTGTCACTATTTGTACAGATCATGGTGTTGTTGTACAAATTAACTATGTGACATAGGAAATTGCTCTTTTATCATTTGTTATTAGATCACCAAGATGTATAAATGATAGAAGGTCCATATGATTAGTTTCGGATTGAGATGATATGAGACAGTATCAATCCACGAAGGTTTAATCATTAAATATCCCTAGTCAGAGTATTATCGAGATTGGACATCGATAATGTGTAAAAGACTAGTATTACACTTGTGCGCGTTGTGAGGGCATAACGGCATAGTTCTCATATATTTGGGTATAGGATACTCATGCAAGTGTAATAGGAGGTTGTGTTTACCGATGGTACGGAAACAGCTTCGCTCTGGATAGACCCCTTGGAATTCCATTGGTAGTATGACTATGTGTCTATGGAAGTCCGAATCAGGGTATGTGTATTTGGTCTTTACCTGAGACTTGCATCGTTAATACTTGCGACAATCAATATACTTTGGTTTTGGTCATCCAGGGCTTTAACAGGTTATGTGTAAACCTCTTCTGGGTATATTGAGAATCGTAGTGTATTGGGTGTGATGTCAAGATGGAAGTATCACTCCAGTCATAGTGGAGATGATGATCACGTAGGATACAGAACTTGTTCTCTTATATGCTGCAGCTATCGAGATATTATGAGTAGGTCATGTTTATCCGATTATAGAGACTAGTTACCAGAGATCCGATATGTTCTTCGTACGGGGCAGACACAATTCCAGGCCCAAGCCTTGCACGTGACATCCGATGCTAGATTAAAATACGCAATACTACGTATACTACGCCCGATATAGATCATATATTCCTGTAAGGATATTTCTGGAGAATTAGGTAGGCATGGCGCTTTGCTAGAAGCCAACTTTGTCTTGTAAATCGGTAAGAAAAACATAGTACTAGGTACTTACGTGTTCGGATAGTCCGACGACCGGATTTACTGCCAACATATCCGGGGATCTCATGGGTCGCTTCTCGAAGATTCACTGATGTCGTATGACTCGCACTTTATTAATCTGGGATTAATTAATGAGAGAGAATTAATCTGAGATTAATTACGGAGATATTTTATCTGGGATAAAATATTAATTAAATAGAGAAAACGATTAATTTGGAATTAATCGATAAAATAATATATTCGATATATTATACGAAATTGGATTTCGACGCGGAATTGAAATTATATTTTAATTCGGGCGAACGAGTTAATTTAGAATTAATTCGTTAGCGACGTGAATAGTAATTTTGCTAGGCAAAGTTATTTAATTAAATTAGATTTAATTTCGTCGCAACGGAAAATTCATTAATTTGGAATTAGCGAACCCGAGCCCAGGTGTGTTTGCGGGCGCACTCGCATTGCGAATTAAAGTGCGGCCCATAAGTCACATCAAGCGTCAAATCACTAGTCAATCAATTGATGTGATGTCTAGTCACTTTGAGTGATTTGACAAGTTTTCATGAGTGATGTGAATAGTTGGTGGATGTGGTTGTTGGCTTTAATGCCTTTTGACTTTTGGAAAGCAAAATTTGGTAAAATGAATTTTGAAATTCATTTTTGTGTATTAGATACATAACTTCCCTAAAAACCAAAAACACTTAACACTTTTCTCTCTTCTATCTTTCCTCTTCCCTCTCTCTCGGCCAAGGGCCATTTCTTCTTCTTTTTCACTGTCAAAACCGTGAGTTATAGGAGAAGGAAAGGAAATTTTATGGCAAAATTTCCGGAGTGCTAGCACGCTTTAGGAGTCTTGCGGTGATGATAGAGAAACCCACCTATGGGCTTGGAATACACATCACAAAGCTTGGAGCTTGGAGATCTTTCCATGGCCGAAAATTGGAGAGCAAAAACAGTCCACTACCGTGAACACCATGGTGGGGAGCTTGAAGTTTTTGTGTTCGTCGCATCGCCTCAACCAATCATTGTAAGTATTCTGTAACTTCTTTGATGTATTCACATATGTTTCTATGCTTGAATTGATCCTTGGGACCTTAGAGAAACCCAACAGCACTCACCCCTCGCAAGGGAAGACCTCAAACCATTGGGTTCAGAATGGTCCCTTACTTATGCCACTTGTAATGAAAGGATTTATACAATAGTACAACCAAATCTCATGCAACACATACCAGATAATTTAAGCAACATGCAAGTTTGCACACCCATAATCGTAAATGAAAAAAATTAAGGCAAAATACATAATTCATGAACGTATTAAACAATAAAGTGCAATAATGTAACTAATAACAACTATAAAGGCATTAATAATACAAGTGAGCGCACAATCTCTTGAGCATATCGAATAAATAAATGAGGAAATATGAGTGGATTATAATTTCCTAAGCGTAAATAATGAAATGATGTGACTAATCATACGATGCAAAAAATAAATGATCAAAGAAGCAAGCATGCATGAAATGTGACGAAAAGAAGTCTGTGCACTGTATATGCATTCATGTAACGTTTGAAAACGTGTTCGAATGATAAACAGAAGGTTCACATTCATTTAGCGTTCGGAAACGAGTTCGAACGGGGTAAGACCTGATGCATGATAAAATAAAATAGATGCGCGTTCGAGTAGCGTTCGTAAACGCGTTCGAACGGAATGAGGCAGAATGCATACGTTCATGTAGCATTCGTAAACACGTTCGAACGGAATGAGGCAGAATGCATACGTTCATGTAGCGTTTGGAAACGCATTCAAAGGAGATTTCCGAAATGGAATCTAAAATGACACAAAAACATGCATGGATAAACAAATACAAAATGTAGGACCTCGTGAGCCCGATGAACACATTTCACATTCAATTGAGTGCACTTCGTCCGGCACAGCAAAATATCATGGTAAAGGTAGCCTTTAGGCATTTCCCTCGAATAGAGGACCTTTAATACACCCTAGCTAGCCCATGCGCATTAAATTATCAATACATGAATAAACAAATAAATAATATGGGACCTTGTATGCCCAATTGAACACCTTTCACGTTCAATCGAGTGTACCTCATCTGGCGCGGAAAAACATCATGGTAAAGGTAGCCTTTAGGCATTTCCCTCTAATAGAGGACCTTTAATCCACCATAGTTAGCCCATGCGCACTAGAATGCAATGCATGCGTAAATAAAACAATGATATGCAAAAGGGTAAATGACATAATAAAAGGCGCGGTTAAAACAATCATCATGTAAAGGTAGCCTTCAGGCATTTCCCACGAATATAGGACCTTTAATCCACCATAGTTAGCCCATGCGCATTATATTACCATGCATACAAATGAATGAGACAATAATGTGAAACTACGTATGTCAAATTAAACATATCTCACATTCAATCAAACATACTTCATTCGACGCGGCTAAACGTCATGGCAAAGGTAGCCCTTAGTGTTGGAAAAAATGACCCATAGCGTTACTATTTGCACAGATCATTGTGTTGTTGTAGCAAATTAACTATGTGACAAGGAAATTGCACTCTCATCATTTATGATTAGATCAACATATATATATAAATGAAGAGAGGTCCCTATGATTAGTTCCTGGACTGAGAATGATATGAGACAGTATCAGTCCCCGAAGGATTAATCATTAAATATCCCTAGCCGGAGTATTATCGAGACTGGACATCGATAATGAAGAATAGGCTAGTATTGCACTTGTGCATGTTGTGAGGGCACAACGGCATAGTTCTCATATATATGAGTGTTGGAGACTTATGCAAGTGCGATAGGAGGTCGTGTTTCACCGATGGTACGGGAAACAGCTTCGCTCTGGATAGACCCTTCGGAATCCCATTGGTATTATGACTATGTGTCTATGGGAGGCCGAAATCAAGGTAGGTGTGTATAGTCTTAACCTGAGACTTACATCGCTAATACTTACGATAATCGATAGACTTTGGTCTTGGTGGTACAGGCTTTAACCGGTTCTGCGTACACCACTTCTGGGTTTATCATAGAGTCGTAGTGTATTGGATGTGATGTCAAGACGGAAGTATCACTCCAGTCATAGTGGAGATGATTTCACGCAGGATACGGTATTAGTGCTCTTAAGTGCTGCGCAGCCATCGGGATATTATGACAAGGTCATGTATATCCGATTATAGAGACTAGTTACCAGACATCCGACATGTGCTTCGTACGGGGCAGACACTTATCCAGCCCTAGGCCTAGCACGTGACTATCCGATACTGGGCCGATATGCACAATACAATGGTATACTACGCTTGATACAGATCTTAAATATTCTTAGATGAATATGTCCGGAGAATTGGGAAGACTTGGTGCTTTGCTAGGAGTCGACCTTGTCTCGTAAATCGGTAGAACGTAGTACTTGGTACGTACGTGATTCGGATACTCCGACAACCGTATTTACTTGCCAACATATCCGGGGATCTCATGGGTCGCTTCCCAAATTCACCGATGACGTATGACTCGCACTTATATTAATCTGGGATTAATATATGAGAGAGAGAATTAATCTTGGATTAATTGCGGAGAAACTTTATCTTGGATAAAATGCCTTATTAGGAGAGAGAAAACGATTAATTTGAATTAATCGATAAAATAATATATTCGATATATTATTAAACGAAATTAGATTTCGACGCGAAATTAAAATTAGATTTTAATTCGGGCGAGCGAATTAATTTAGAATTAATTCGTTAGCGATCTGACTAGTAATTTCGCTAGGCGTAATTATTTAGTTCTCGTCGCGACGGAAATGCGTTAATTCGGATTAGCGAAATTGAGCCCGAAAGTGTTTGCGGAAACATTCATATTTTGAAACGGGTGGAATCCGCAAATCACATCGCGATATCTCATTACTTGACACGAATAGATGATGGATGTATCTAGTCACCTTTATGGGATGATACATTATCTCTATTCTCAATGTGAGATAATGATGGCATTTAATGAATTTTTGGAGGGAAAAAGCCTTACACGTTTTTGGAGAGTTTTTTTCTAAAAAATTCATTTTGGTATATGATGCATCATTATTGCTTTTCTTTTCCGACTCACGGTTTTAGAAACAAAAAGAGAACAAGAAAATTGAAAAGTCTCTCACTCTCTCCTCTTCTTCTCCTCTCTTCTCTCACGCCATTTTCTAGTTTCAAGAGGCAGTGAACTGCCGAACAAAGTAAAAGAAAATGGAGGGAAGCAAGTGTGTTTTGTGGCAAAACAAGAGTGCTAGCACACTCCGGGATCATGCTAAGGTGATAAGGGAAGTATACCCATGAGCAAGGAACGTTTTGATGAAGCTTGAAGCTCGTTTTTCTTGATCAAAATGGCGCAAAACAGAAGCACAAACTGCTGCAGTTCACGCACATGAGCAGTGGGCAGTGAGCAGAATTTCAGTTCGTTTTGTTGCCAAATCGCATCTCAACCGCTCGATGTAAGTATTCCGCACTTCAATCGTTGTATTCGCTTATGATTCATGCTTGAGTTTTGATCTTGGGACCTCTAGAAACTCCAACAATGGTATCAGAGCTTAGGTTAAAAGCATGAAAAAAGTTAGGGCTAAAATTTGGGCAAACTTGAATTTGAGCATGATAAATTAAATTGGATGGATTTGTATGCTTAATTGTGTTTTTGAATTGAAGATTGACATGTTAATTTCAAGAAAAATGGTTGGATCTTTTTTCCCCCTTATTTCCCCAAAATTCCTCCTTGGCCGAATATGTAATGTTCTTTAATGTCTTGGGATTTTTGATTTTTGACAATTGGAAGTGTTGGAAATCATTCGGGATGATGATTTAACGTCGATTGCGGAATCAATTGATTGAATTCGATTTGGACGAAAAATCCCCAAATTGCCAAGTATGTCATGAAACTTTAAATTGGGTAAAATTGATTTGAGCATGCAATTATGAAATTGGATGATTAAGTATGCTTAATACTTGTTTAATTGATGATTGGTTGGATCAATTTGATTAAATATTGTTTGGAACAAATTTCCCCAATTTTGATGTGTTGGCCGAATAGGAGTATGCCCTAATTCTTGGTAGTTTTGTTTCGTTGATCATTGGATGACTTGAAACGATTGAGGGTATGTTGATTTAATGTCGAATTGGTTTTTAATTGGATTGAAACAAATCGGACATGTAATTAACCTTATTGCCAAGAATAAAGTAAGCATGTAAGGAGTTTGATTTTAATCTTAATGTGTTGGACATGTGATGATGAAATTGAGTATGATTAATTGGACTAATTTAGTGTTTTGGAAATGTTGATTTAGTTGATTAATCATGTAATGCACTTTAAGTAATTAAATTGCTAAATTGGATTTATGTAATTTAATTATTTGAGGCCTTAAATTGGATTTGGGCTTCTAATGTTGTAATTGGGCCTATTGGGCTTGATTTATCAAGTTGGGTTTAGGCCAAATGGATTGGATCCAATTGGCCCAAAACCTTAACCATAAAGCCCAAATGCAACTAATGGACCTTTGTGATTTAATTGGGCCTAATGGGCCAAAAATTAATTTAAAGGCTTATGGGGTAAATCCCGGATTGGACTTTGGTTGCGGGTTTGACCCGAGTTGACCAAAAGACCACGCTTAAGAAATTAATTAAAAGCCCATTAGACTTTAATTAAATTAATAATTGGATATTAATCGGGCTTTGAGACCCGTAGCGATTAAATTTGGAATTTAAGTCGAAAAAGGTTTTATTAAAGGTTGTTATTTAATTTGGAATTAAATAGTGAATTAGAATTAAATACAAATTGAATTGGATTTAATTGTGTAGTTTAATTTAATTCTAGAATTCGTACTTTAAGTACTTATTCGCAAAAACGAGTTTGACTCGAACAAAATCAAATCGTTGTTTGAACATTGGATGATCACTAATTATCAGATTAATTAATTTGATTAGATTGATTGATAGCATGCTTATATGAGTGAATAATGGTTGTGATGCATGAATAATGTATATCGGATGGATATTAGATGGGTGGGGCAATTTTAGAATTGTTGTAATAAATTCGATTTATTAAATTGGACCTGCGAGTCCAGCTTTATCACCTCTATTCTCTTTGTATTCTCTTCTCATCTATTCCCCTCAATGTAAATGAGGTTTCTTTAGAAGTGTAGTGTAACGGGTAGAAGTAGTACAAGTGCTAGCTTGAGTGAGAAAGGGAGAGATTTGATCTAGATCAATGTAAAGTATCCATCCGCATATCATTATTATTTTATTTTATATCACTCTTTATTATGTGTTTAGAATGCATGTTTAAGGGTGTATGATGATGAGACCTTAACAAAGATAATTAAAATTGGTAGCCAATTTGCACGCGAAAAACCCTCGTTAAATATCAAGCGTTTATTTTCATTCCATTGAGTGATTCTTACTCAAGATTCGAGATTAGCATGGGTTGTTGGCCAAAGTCAAGCCCTTGTCCGTCAAAGATGTGTTTTAATCACGAGGCTTTGTTCCATATCGGTGTCGTGTCCAAGTTGTGGTTTGTTGGCCAAAGTCAAGACCACTTCTTGTCCATTGACATTGATTACGAAGCTTCCATGTCAATGGGTCCGCGCTTGACTGGGATCACTAGGTTTGTTGTGCCAAAGCCAAGGCCTAGTTGATTCAGAGGAAAAAGGTTAGGGTATACATTCGATGTATAGGCATATATAAGATATATGTTGGGACTTGGATGTCCACCTACTGGATCTAGGAGTTGGATGAGATCCAATTGATCTTCGAGATCTACCTAGTTAATTATCATACAATTGTTGGCCAAAGTCAAGATTGTGTGATACTTTAACGGGATCCTAGCCCACTAGGAAACACGGTTTCCCGAGTACTCGACAGAGGGTTAGATGCTCGACGAAAATAGTGGGAGGCAAGAATTGAATTTGTAATACTCGTTCAATTACTCGCCATACGCGCTCATTCAAATTATTTCGTCGTAATATTAAATGTTAGTTGGACTAATATTTAAATTGTTGTTTTAATAAACAGTTGGACTGTATTATACTTGATTATATATAATTGGATTATATTATCAATATATTTGAATTAATTAATTTCAGTTTACAGTTGATTTTATAATTGGATTATAGTAATCAATGTAATTGAGGTTAATTAATTTGGATTATATTTGATTGTATAGTTGGACTATTATAATCATTATAATATGTATAGTACCACTAATCGTTGATTAAATAGTTGGACTATTGTAATCAAGATAAGAAATTGAAAAGTTGGATATTTAAAATATAATCTGGGATTAAAATATTTTAAATGATTTAATTTTCAAATTGGGAATAAATAATAGGTTACTTTATTTGATAAAATAACTTATTATACCTTACGCCAAAATTAAGCAAAATAAATAGAGCATAAAATCTTTGGAAGATTTATGTGATGATGACTTAATGCTTAATTTATATACTTGTCATAAATCTAATTTTAGATTTAAGAAGTATTAAAATTGCAATTTATAATTCTTGGAGAATTAATTGACTATTCTAGAGGAGATAGAGTCAAAGTTTGCAATTGGGCATGTTGCACGAGGTGCACATCGTTTCGATATTTTAAAAAAACCAAGGCTTGGCCTAAGGTTCCTAAAATATTGAAAAGGATAATTGACATATACCAAAGTGACTACCATTTGGATATGGAAGACACGAAGGAATTAAAGAAAGGGCGAGGCTCTAACTTTAAAAATGTTTGTCAAAGTTATGTTCACTACTAGTATTGAAATTAGATTTTAAATACTTAGTGTGGTACATAAAATATATGTATTGATGTTCAGAATCTGCTTCAAACAGGATACTGACTTCAAGCTGAGATTGCTCTGCGAATCGGAAACGGGACGAAAGTCGCTGTTTCGACCGTAGATACCTAAGTTTAGGAACTACCCTTCGGGTATGTACTTAAATTAGGACTGTTATGATGTAACTAGTTTGACTAGAGATATTATCTCTATATCAGTGTTTAATCCGTTACGGATAAAAACCTTTATATTATAGAACACTAAGTGTTTTATTATATAAAGATGATACTGAGATAAATACATTAATATAAATAACAGAATTTATATTTTGAATATAAATAAAATCTAAAACATATAAAATGAAAAATAAATAGCTCAATTGATTTGATCAATAGAGACTTATTTGTGGCATTGTTGTCTAGGACACAATTTAACGAGACTCGTATATCCCACTTTTGAAGAGTGGGTACTAGGACTGATTTGACTATTCAAATAAGGTCTGCGAATCTAGTTTATAGGTAAAACACCTAAAACACTATTTACTTGGTAATAGTGTGAAAGCCCCCGATCTGTTAGCCCTATTCATGGTGAAATAAGTGGGCCCATATCTAGCTAGGCTAGATGTGAACATGAATATTTCGTGACCTTAACGGATGTGGCATCACGTTATGGTTATGTGTTTCTTTTGAAGAACACAATTCGTAAACTTTTAGAGTTTCGACACGAAGTAGATAAACAAGATCGGCTATAGTATTATACCGTCGCGGTAAGACCGTAATGAAAATACTTAAGCATTAAGTTCAAGCATACATGAAAGAGTATGGTATTCTTTCAGATGAGGACTCCTCCCGAGACACGTCAGTTTGACGGTGTGTCCGAACTAAAAACTGAATTTTGTTGGACATATAAGGTTTATCACGAGTCGCTCTGAGCTATCATTTCCTTCAAACAGATATGTATTAACAGTGTAAAACTTATTTAGAATAAGGTTCCATATAAATATGTTTGACAGATATCATATAGGATATGACAGGAATGAAACGGGGTTTCTCACTCCTAATAATTTGGGTATGCCAGGCATAACGTTTGGATGATACCAAACTAAGAACCCAAATTGGATAAGTGCCATATAGGTTATCCTAAGGGAAACCTTAAGTATAGTACTTGTAAATCTCACATGAGAACAATATGATTGGTGCTCACCATGCGGTTTTCCTGAGAGGAATACCGATATGCAGTGGTAGTGGAGGATAGTGATACTCGATGAAAATCAGAGTAATACTATTCAAGGCACGAAGTCCTTAATGGAACACAAATAGTTCATCTATGATGAATCTATACCATTAATCTTCGAATACACAAAACGGGTAGATCGGATAGAGTCAGAAAACAACCTATGGTATGGGTTTCTGATATAACCTCATAAAGATGTAAATCTTATTGAGGAATACCAACCGATTACGTACGAGGAAATGATACAAGGTATCAACTCCCTATTTTGGCAAAGTGCCATGAGTCCAAAATGGATTCCATATATAACAACTATTTTGGATACTAGTTGTTGTACCACAAGGCATGTGTGCCTATTGGTACATTAAACGTCTTCAAGGAAGACATACATGGAAGGCAAAATACCAACATACAAGCTAGGCTTATAACGAAAAGGTATCGTTATCAATATTGTGTTAATAACGATTCATCCTTTTACCTGTTGCCATGATAAATCCATTTTGAAGATGCTTGTTGATAACTGCGTATTTCATTTATGAAATGTGTCAGTTACAGATCAAAATCGCTTTCCTGAAAAGGAAACCTTTTGGAGGATGTTTACAACATCCTGACGATTTTGTATAACCAACAAACGAGGTTTACAGGTTATTCGATCCATGTTTGGATTGAAGCAAGCATAAGGTTCTTGGAACTGACGTTTTCAAATAATCATAATGATTCATGATTTGACTCAAAACGAAATAATTCTTGTGTATATAAGGAGGTTAGTGGGAGAGGGCACTGACAATGAATTCCCATAAAACAATTGGTGAAAGCTTGGCTTTCATGGATATTCTTACAATAGAAATTCTCCGTAGAATTCTGGGGAGTAACAACCTTATTCAAGGAATAAAGATCTACTGGGATAGATTTGGAGTTGTTAACACTCTCTGGGAAATTGTACATTTAAAAGTACTTGTATTGGTGTCTCATACGCTTCGAGCATATGGAGTCACGATCGGGTCAATCCAAGTGATAGTCACTGGATTGAAGTTAAGAACATCTGTTAGTATCTAGAGAACTAAAGATGTTGTCTTAAACTATGGAGAATGAGAACTTGAAGTGACTGGGATCACTGCTGCAAGTTTCCAAACAATTAATACTACGGTACTATAAAGTTTGAATAACGGGACAGTGAGCTGGAAATATTCCGAGCAAGATAACTGTTGCCGAATAAACAACAAATGCGGATTATTGCTGCAGCTGAGGCAGCAATAGAAGCCATTTGGATCTAAAATAAATCTAATTAGATTAGATATAGTTCTTTTAGCAGCTGAGCTGCGTCAGCACAGGCTAAGGAATTAAAGGTCTCATCGACGATCCAGATATATACTTCTATATCATCTGATTCGTTCGGATCATACATCGTGGCGATGTGATGATCGTGTAAATCGCGTCAGACGATAATTAAACAAATCCGCTGACGAAATCCTTTCCTCAGCAATTTGAGTGAACCGTACATAGTTCGGGTTTGGGACACTTGAGTGACTGGCTATGTGCCAAGTGGGAGATTGTTGGACAAAATGACCCATAGCGTCACTATTTGCACAATCATTGTGTTGTTGTAGCAAATTAACTATGTGATAAGGAAATTGCACTCTCATCATTTATAATTAGATAACCAATATATATAATGAAGAGAGGTCCCTATGATTAGTTCCTGGACTGAGAATGATATGAGACAGTATCAGTCCCGAAGGATTAATCATTAAATATCCCTAGCCGGAGTATTATCGAGACTGGACATCGATAATGAAAATAGGCTAGTATTGCACTTGTGCATGTTGTGAGGGCACAACGGCATAGTTCTCATATATATGAGTGTTGGAGACTTATGCAAGTGCGATAGGAGGTCGTGTTTCACCGATGGTACGGGAAACAGCTTCGCTCTGGATAGACCATTCGGAATCCCATTGGTATTATATGACTATGTGTCTATGGGAGGCCGAAATCAAGGTAGGTGTGTATAGTCTTAACCTGAGACTTACATCGCTAATACTTACGATAATCGATAGACTTTGGTCTTGGTGGTACAGGCTTTAACCCGTTCTGCGTACACCACTTCTGGGTTTATCAGAGAGTCGTAGTGTATTGGATGTGATGTCAAGACGGAAGTATCACTCCAGTCATAGTGGAGATGATGTCACGCAGGATACGGTATTAGTGCCCTTAAGTGCTGCGCGGCCATCGGGATATTATGACAAGGTCATGTATATCCGATTATAGAGACTAGTTACCAGACATCCGACATGTGCTTCGTACGGGCAGACACTTATCCAGCCCTAGGCCTAACACGTGACTATCCGATACTGGGCCGATATGCACAATACAATGGTATACTACGCTTGATACAGATCTTAAATATTCTAGATGAATATGTCCGGAGAATTGGGAAGACTTGGTGCTTTGCTAGGAGTCGACCTTGTCTCGTAAATGTTGGTTTCTATATATGTCCCAAGGAAAGATTAAGCATACATGAAATACAACAAAGAATATATATAAAAGATGAAGTATGGCGGAATCATACTTACCAAGCTCTTGTGATGAAGAAAATCAAGCCAAGATGGAAGCTCCAAGGTTGATAGGTTCGGCCAAGGAAGACAAGAAGAGGAAAGCTCCAAACTTTGTGTATTCCTTGCTCTATGATGGTTTCCCTATCAATCACCTCTTTTGATCCCTTGAAAGTGCTAGCCTTGCATGTGAGAAGATGTTCCAAACAACAAGCCTTTCTTCAAGCTTTTGGCAACCAAAATTGAAGAAGATGAAGACCAAAACTGCATGCAGTTTCGGTCATGAAAAGAGAGAGAAGAGAGAATTTTCTTAATTGATTTTGATACCAAAAATCAATTTATATTTATGCCATAATATTTATTAAAATAATAAATCTATGACACAAGCCATGCAAAGGCTTAGAGTGACAAACACTCAAATTCCATGCATAACAATTGAGTGAATTATACACTATCACCATGCAATGCATTATCAATAAAATAATGCATATAATGACATGTGTCATGTGGGCCCCACACGTTTCCAAATGAAAGTGGGCCCACGTGCACTCACGCGTTCGGGTTCGATATTTCCGAAATACCGAACTTACGTCGCGACGTTATTTAAATCGAATTTAAATAAATAATCGCGCCTAGCGAAATTATTATTTACGTCGCTAACGAATTAATTCTAAATTAACTCGTATGCCCGAATTAAAATCTAATTTTAATTTCGCATCGAAATCGAATTTCGATTATTATATCGAATATAATAATTTTATCGATTAATTCCAAATTAATCGTTCTCTCTCTAAATAAGGCACTTTATCCGAGATAAAGTTTCTCCGCAATTAATCCAAGATTAATTAAGTTCGAATCAAATATCATAGGTGAATCTTCAGGAAGCGACCCAAGAGATCTCCGGATATGTTGGCAGTAAATACGGTCGTCGGATAATCCGAACACGCACGTACCTCGTACTACGTTCTTACCGATTCACAAGACAAGGTTGGCTTCTAGCAAAGCGCCATGCCTACCCAATTCTCCAAAATATTCTTATAGGAATATAAGATCTATATCAAGCGTAGTATACCGTAGTATTGCGTACATCGATCCAGTATCGATGATCACATGCTAGGCCTGGGGCTGGAGATGTGTCTGCCCCGTACGAAACATATATCGGACATCAAGCAGCTAGTCTCTTTAAATCAGACAATCCTGACCTAGTCATATTGTCCCGACGGTTGCAACCTTTTATAGAGTACTAGTTCTGTGTCCTGCGTGATCATCACCTCCATATGTCTGAAGCGATACTTCCATCTTGACATCACATCCAGTACACTACGTTCTCGATAACCCAGAAGAGGTGTACACAGAACCGGTTAGGGTCCCCAACCACCAAAACCAAAGTTTATACGATTGTCGCAAGTACTAGCGATGTAAGTCTCAGGTTAAGACCATATACACCTACCCTGATGCGGCCTCCCATAGACACGCAGACATACTACCAATGGGATTCCGCGGGGTCTATCCAGAGCGAAGCTGTTTTCCGTACCATCGGTAAAACACAACCTCCTATCGCACTTGCATAAGTATCCAATACTAAAATATATGAGAACTATGCCGTTGTGCCCTCACAACGTGCACAAGCGCAATACTAGTCTATTCCGCTTATCGATGTCCGATCTCGATAATACTCCGACTAGGGATTTAATGATTAAAATTTTATAGATTGATACTGTCTCATATCATCTCAATCCAGTATTAATCATATGGACTTTCGCCATTTATTAATCAAAGTAAATATTATTACAAAACGGCAAAAGGCAATTTCATTATCACATAGTTAATTTTGTACAATAATACAATATCATTTACAAACAGTGACGCTATGGGACATAATGTCTAACAGTAAATCGGTAGAACGTAGTACTTGGTACGTACGTGATTCGGATACTCCGACAACCGTATTTACTGCCAACATATCCGGGGATCTCATGGGTCGCTTCCCAAAGATTCACCGATGACGTATGACTCGCACTTATATTAATCTGGGATTAATATGATGAGAGAGAGAATTAATCTTGGATTAATTGCGGAGAAACTTTATCTTGGATAAAATGCCTTATAAGAGAGATAACGATTAATTTGGAATTAATCGATAAAATAATATATTCGATATATTATTAATTGAAATTAGATTTCGACGCGAAATTAAAATTAGATTTTAATTCGGGCGAGCGAATTAATTTAGAATTAATTCATTAGCGATCTGATAGTAATTTCGCTAGGCGTAATTATTTAGTTCTCGTCGCGACGGAAATGCGTTAATTCGGAATTAGCGAAATTGAGCCCGAAAGTGTTTGCGGAAACATTCGTATTTTGAAACGGGTGGAATCCGCAAATCACATCGCGATATCTCATTACTTGACACGAATAGATGATGGATGTATCTAGTCACCTTTATAGGATGATACATTATCTCTATTCTCAATGTGAGATAATGATGGCATTTAATGAATTTTTGGAGGGAAAAAGCTTTACACGTTTTTGGAGAGTTTTTTATCTAAAAAATTCATTTTGGTATATGATGCATCATTATTGCTTTTCTTTTCCGACTCACGGTTTTAGAAACAAAAAGAGACAAGAAAATTGAAAAGTCTCTCACTCTCTCCTCTTCTTCTCCTCTCTTCTCTCACGCCATTTTCTGATTTCAAGAGGCAGTGAACTGCCGAACAATAAAAGAAAATGGAGGGAAGCAAGTGTGTTTTGTGGCAAAACAAGAGTGCTAGCACACTCCGGGATCATGCTAAGGTGATAAGGGAAGTATACCCATGAGCAAGGAACGTTTTGATGAAGCTTGAAGCTCGTTTTTCTTGATCAAAATGCGCAAAACAAGAAGCACAAACTGCTGCAGTTCACGCACATGAGCAGTGGGCAGTGAGCAGAATTTCAGTTCGTTTTGTTGCCAAATCGCATCTCAACACCGCTCGATGTAAGTATTCCGCACTTCAATCGTTGTATTCGCTTATGATTCATGCTTGAGTTTTGATCTTGGGACCTCTAGAAACTCCTACACTTAGGCTTTTCATCCCTCAAAACGGAGGACCTTTAATCCAACTTGATTTGCCTATGCGCACTATATCATCAATACAAAAACAAATAATGTACAGAAAGTAAATGGCGGAATAAAAAATGCGAATAATAGACGAACAAGATAAAATAAAGTGAAATATATGCCGTTTGCTCAAGTGGTACGTGGAGTTGTTTCCCAAGTACAGACCGTACTACCGTCCATTTGGATTCGGCTACAGAATTTACGTCTGGGTTTCCATCCGATATATCACAAGAGACGACACATTTTCCATTCATCCAATAGCCAAAGCATTCATTAATCAACGATACTCATGCAAAGAAACATTAAAAAAATAAAAGAAATAAACGGAAATAAATGAAGAAGGGTGCCCTCAGGTCTAACCTCTTTAGTCGTCTATAAGAAGTGCGATATGCAGTCGTCGGAAGGGTTGATGCTCCTCAATTCCTCTGGTTCACTGGTTCAACGTTTCCTTTCACTGTTTCGCTGTTTGGGCTGCTGTTTTTACTCCGTTTTGCTCACTGTTTTAGGTTGCTTCTGCTGCTGTTTTCTCCGTTATTATTGGGGTTATTTTTTGTGATAAAGGCTACTGTTTTAGGGTTATTGTGGGGACTATTTTCAATGGTTTTACTCACTGTTCATGGGTTATTGCTCACTATTTTGGACATGGTAAAGGGGCAGTTAGGGGCTATTTCTTATTCGGCTTTGTTGCTTTGTCGCTCAGGGTGTGTGTGTTTATTTTATGGGCTACGTGCTAAGCGTGAAGAGGGGCTGCTATAAGCTAGGTGTGTCAGTGCTGAGTGTGGGCTTTGGGTTTGATCGTTGCTACTTGTTTGGCCATGAAGGGGTGTTGTGCTGCTGAGTGTTTTGAAGTCGTGTGGTTGTGAGGTGCGACGTGAGGGTTTGAGTGGTCTTGTTGATTTGTTAAGGGTTATTGTTTGGTTGCTGGCAGGTATTGTTTGTTCGGCTATTGAGGGGGGTTTTGAGGCTGTTTACTTGTTCGTCTTTAGGGTTTTTGCTATTTTGTTTGCTGGTTTGTTTTGTTTGTTAAGATGAGAGAGAGGGCTGCATGGGTTGAAGGTCACGAAGGTTGCTGGTGAAGTGTGAGGGAGATGAGAGAGCTGCTGGCTTGTTTGTGTGTGGCTTTGAAGGGCTGTTTGTTTAGAGCCGAGAGAGCTAGATGATCTAGGGTTTTTTTTTTGACTGAGTCCCGTGAAGGAGCCAGAGCAGGGTTTGGTTTTGTTATCTTTTTATATGACTGGGCTAGGGTTTCCATCTCATGAGAAGGAAACAAGGATCATGCAATAATGGGGGGGATCTAATTTAATTATTAAAGGAAATGATATTTGTATTCTTGGTGGGGAATATATTTAAATTTGGTGAGTGAATTATTTAATTGAATTTATATCTTTGTTAATTATGAAGGTGATTTATTTAATTTTGGAATGAGATTTAATTTAATTTAATTTAATTGGATTTAATTTAATTTAATTTAATTTAATTGGATTTAATTTAATTTAATTTGTGACATGTGTTTTAAATGTTTTAATTATTTTTGGATGTGATTTAATGGGCTTGGGCTAGGTGGGCGTGAGGCTTTGGTTTTGGGCTAGGGATGTGTTTTAAAACAGAGGTCCAACAAGCAAACCCGAAGCTAAACAAGCGAATTAAATCCAATAAGATGTCAATTCCTGACTCTTCCCTTCCGACGTCCGCTTCCCACGACTTCCACAATTTAAAGAGGTAGTGTCTGCTTGTGAGACTCATCATCGGGACTTATATGCAAAAATGCAGTGCCTACAAGAACACTGGTGTTTTGTATATAAAGATGACATTTTTATATGTACAGCAGATGTTAATAATAGTCTTTATATTTTGAATATAAATGAATCTCAAACATATAACATAACAAACAAAAGGCTCAAATTGAGTAACACGGATGAAACTTATATGTGGCATTATTGTTTGGGACATATTAATAAGACTCGTATATCCACACTTTCGAAGAGTGGATACTTGGACGGATTTGATCCTAATTTATATGACATTTGCGAATCTTGTTTGTTAGGCAAAATGCCTAAAACACCTTTTAGTGGTAAAGGTGTACGTGCCACTTAACTATTAGCCCTCGTTCATAGTGACGTATATGGGCCCATGTCTAGCCAGGCTAGAGGTGGATATGAATAATCCGTAACCTATATGGATAATGCATTGCGTTACGGTTATGTGTATCTTATGAGAAACAAGTCGGAAAATTTCGAGAAATTCAAAGAGTTTAGACACAAAGTAGAAAAACATACCGGTAAAAGTATTAAAATATTACGGTCATACCGTGGTGGAGAATACTTGAGTAGTGAGTTTCTCGATTATATGAAAGAATATGTTATTCTTTCAAAGTGGACTCCTCTCAGAACATCTCAATCAAACGGTTTGTCCGAACGGAGAAACCAAACTTTGTTGGACATGGTAAGGTCTATGATGAATCGCACTGAGCTACCAATTTCCTTTTGGGTATATGCATTGAACAATGCAATACTTATTTTGAATAAGGTTCAGTCAAAGTCTGTTGGACATACTCCATATGAAATATTGACAGGAAAGAAACCGAGTTTCTTATTCCTGAAGATTTGGGGATGTTGGGAATATCTTAAATGTATGGATGGTACCAAACTAGAACCCAAATCGGATAAGTGCCTATTAGTAATTGGTTATCCTAGGGAAACCAATTTCCACATGTAGATATTATGGGTTTCTGATCACACCTCTTGTAGATATTAATCTTATTGAGGAAGATGAACCAGCTACGTATGAGGAAGCGATACAAGGAAGCGACTCCGCTTTATGGCAGTAAGCCATGAAGTCCGAAATGGATTCCATGTATACCAACCAAATGTACCAGAAGGCATTGTGCCTATTGGTAGTAAATGGGTCTTCAAAAGGAAGACAGACATGGATGGTAACATACAAATGTACAAAGCTAGGCTTGTAGCGAAAGGGTATCGTCAACGACATGGTGTCAATTACGATGAAACTTTTTCACCAGTTGCCATGATTAAATCCATTCGGTTAATGCTTGCTATTACTGCATATTTCGATTATGAAATATGGTAGATGGACGTCAAAACCGTTTTCCTTAACGGAAACCTTTTAAAGGATGTTTATATGCAACAACCTGATGGTTTTGTCTTGCCAAAACATGCAAACAAAGTTTGCAAGTTAAATCGATCCATTTATGGATTGAAGCAAGCATCGCATTTTTGGAACCAACGTTTTGATGAGATCATAAAAGAATATGATTTCATTCGAAAAGAAGATGATTCTTGTGTATATAAGAAGGTTAGTGGGAGCGCAATGACATTCATTGTCCTATATGTTGATGATGTATTGCTTCTTAGCAATGACATTCCCATGCTACAATCGGTGAAAGATTGGCTTTCATTAAAATTCTTCATGGAAGACCTGTGAGAAACAGCCTTTTTTCTGGGAATAAGGTTCTACCGGGATAGATCCAGAAAGCTGCTTGGACTCTCCCAAAGCACGTACATTGACAAAGTGTTGAAGATATTCAACATGGATCAGTCCAAGAGGGGGCTGCTTCCAATGTCACATGGCGTTTCTCTATCTAAGGACATGTGTCCTAAAACTAAAGATAAGATAGAAGCAATGAGTAGGATCATGTTCGCTTCTACAGTCGGATCGATCATGTATACCATGATATGTACGTGACCTGATGTCTCGTATGCTTTGAGCATGTGCAGTCGCTATCTGGCTGATCCAGATGATGGTCACTGGATTGTTTTTAAGAACATCCTTGAGTATCTTAGACGAACTAAGATGCTTTCTTAGTCTATGGAGAATAATAACTTGAGATGACTGGGTACACTGATGCAAGTTTCCAAACCGATAAGGACGACTCTAAGTCGCAATCAGGGTACATATTTTGTTTGAACAATGGAACAATGAGCTGGAAATCTTCTAAGCAAGATAATGTTACCGATTCAACAATAAAAGTCGAATACATTACTACAGCTGAGGCAGCAAGCATTTTGGATCTATAAATTCCTAATTGGATTATGAGTAGTACTGTTAGCAGCTGAGCTTCACTACAACACAGGCTAAGGAACCACGGTCTCATCAATGATCCAAGTATGTACTTCGACGGTTTCATCTGATTCGTGAGATCATACATCGTGGCGATGCCAAGATCTAAAATATCATTTAAGATGATAACCTTGCAGATCCGCTGACGAAATCTATTTCTCAGCAAACGTTTGAGCGACCCGTATATAGTTCAGGTGATGGACACTTGAGTGATTGGCTATATGCCAAGTGGGAGATTGTTGGACAATAATGACCCATAGCATCACTATTTGTAAAAGACATGGTGTTTTTGTACAAATTAACTATGTGACAAAGGAAATTACTCTTTTATCATTTTGTAATTGGATTACTTGGATATATAAATGATAAAAGTCCATATGATTAGTACCAGATTAATAAGATATGAGACAGTATTAATCCACGAAAGGTTTAATCATTAAATATCCTTAGTCGTAGTATTATCGAGACTAGACATCGATAATGCAAAATAGGCTAGTATTACACTTGTGCGCGTTATGGAAGCTTAACGACATAGTTCTTATATATTTAAGTACTGGATACTTATGAAAGTATGATAAGAGGTTCTGTTAGTCGTTGGATCGGGAACAATTTCACTCTGGATAGACCCCTCGGAGTCCCATTGGTATTATGACTATGTGTCTATGAGAATCTGAGAATCTGAATCAGGGTAGGTGTATGTGGTCTTAACCTGAGACTTGCATCGCTAATACTTGCGACAATCAATATACTTTGGTTTCAGTCGTCCGGACCTTTAACAAGTTCTGTGTACGCCTATTCTGGGTTTACTGAGAATCGTAGTGTATTGGGTGTGATGTCAAGATCGGAGTATCACTTCAGTCATATGGAGATGATGATCACACGGGATAGTATGACTAGGTCATGATTATCCGATTATAGAGACTAGTTACTCGTGATCTGATATATGCTTCGTACGGGGCAGACACAGTTCCAGCCCTAGGCCTAGCATGTGACATCTGATACTGGATCGTATTACGCAATACATAGTATACTATGTCTGATATAGATTATATATTCTTCGTTGAATATTTCTGAAGAATTGGATAGGTATGGTGCTTTACTAGAAGCCAACCATGTCTTGTAAATCGGTGAGAACGTGATACGGGGTACGCACGTATCGGATAGTCCAACAACCGTATTTACTGCCAACATATCCAGGGATCTCTTGGGTCGCTTCCCAAAGATTCACCGATGACATTTGACTCGAACATAATTAATATGGGATTAATTATGAGAGAGAATTAATCTGGGATTAATTCGTCTAGAAAAGAGAACGCGATTAATTTGGAATTAATCGATTAAATAAATTTAATAGTTAAATTGGATTTTTCTATTTAATTTATTTATTTGGGCTAAAATAATATATCGGATATATTAATTGAAATTGGATTTCAATGCGGAATTAAAATTGGATTTTAATTCAAGCGAACAAATTAATTTGGAATTAATTCGTAAGCGACTTTCGTAATAATTTTTCTAGGTATTATTATTTAATTAAATTGGATTTAATTACGTCGCGACGAAAAATTTGTTAAATCCAATTAAACAAACCCGGGCCGAAAGTGTGTTGTGTAAGCCAACTAAATTTGGAATTTAAAGTGGTGGGACCCACTTTACTTACATCAATGGTTTGACACTTGTTGGTAGTTGTTGGGCTTATTAAATGTGGCATTATAAAACAACAACAACAAAAAAGAAAGTTTGACTTACTATTCACTTTCTCCTTCTTTTTTTCTCTCTTAGCCGAAAATGCTCTTCTTGGAGGAAATTTTCTTTCAAAAATTTTTCTAGCTAGCACTTAAAAGGAGTCATTTTAAGGTGATAGGGAAACTCACACAAGAGTTTGGAACTCAACAACAAAGCTTTGAGCTTCTACAGCAAAGAAAGTTTTGAATTTTCTCATCCGATCAATGTAAGTTCTTTCCGCAAATTTTACTTGATTTTTCACACACAAATCATTGTTTAGAGACCTTGGGCATGTGTAGGACACTAACAACACCAATGTCAATAGGAATCTTCTGGAGTTGAGCGAGCATAGTGGTCCTTCGACTTAAGATACCACTGTGGATATATGAGTTATCCTCCATAATTTGATGGCAGTCACGTCACCGATCTATTTAGATCAAACCTCTGCCTGTTCGTTTGGTGTGGACTGATGCTCATGATGTCATGTGTGTAATAAGATAGAATCTGTCAGTCCTGTGTACAGGGCATATGCATCCTACACATTTTTGCGATCTTGTAAATCAATGACCGTGGTATAACTTTGGAAATCAGTTCCGAGTGTTATTTAGAGATCGTAAATTTGAAAAGTCGATTATATTATACCGAACGGATTTGACGTTCTTATTTATATCCCAGGTATAATATGGATATCCTGTGACGGATGGATTATGCGTATGTAATGACCTCGACTTGCATAGTTTAGCGAGATTATCCGTGGTCGTCATAATTCATGAGTGGGTGAATCATAGACACGAAATTGGATTTCGTGACGGATAAACTTAAACTTAAAGAGTCCCACAATATGAAGTGTACTCATTAAGCACTTCGGCAACGCATTATGAATAATATAGATTATTCAAAATACTTCTCCAGATTAAATGAGTTAATTCGAATCGTTTAAACGGTTAAACGAAAAACACATGCTTAATGGGATTTTAGTCATTAATAATTATTATGTATTTTTATTTGATACAAAATTTGATTTGATACATATTAATTAATTGTCAAATGAGACTTTGACATATGCCATATATATATATATATATATATATATATATATATATATATATATATGTATTTGTTATTTAATGTAAATAAAAATACATATATAATAATAATTATATTAATTAATTATTTAGATATTTAAATGTTAAATATTTGAATAGTTAAATAATATTCATATTACATAAATGTTATGAAATATGGCTAATTATAATCTGTACATGTGGCATGGTATGATCTAACTTTACATGTGTAATTTTGATTTGCTAACATAAAGTGTAATTTTAATTTAATGAAATTAAATTGGATAAATGACCATTATACCCTTGGAAAGTTGGTCACTACCATTTTTTTAAAGTAAAAAAATATTTCTTTGGCTTTCAATGGAAGCATGGCTGAAACACTCTCTAAAAATACACCTTCAAACTACTTGATGATTCAAGGAAAGAAAATCAAGAAAATCAAGAAAATCAAGAAAAAAGCTAATGAATCAAGAGAATTAAAGGAAATTTTTTATATCCCTAAGCTTAGAAATTATGTTTCTTATTTCTTGATGATCTAGTGAGATCCTAGGATTTCTTCTTTTCTATAAATTTGGGACTTTATGATTTGGAGGATGAATTGAAAGGTTTTAAGCATGTGTGAAGTTGTTTTGGGTGATATTATTGTGATATATATCCAATTTGATCATTTGATGATATGTTTCCATTCTAGAGTGTTATTACCACTCTTGTAATGCCTAGAATTTTCCTTGGGTGGTTCATTTGTGGTGACTTTAGTTGGTGTTAAGATTAATTAGATTAATGTTGGAAAATTGGATTTTAAGCATGACAATTGATATATTTAGCTTTTGGATCAGATCTGGAAAAACTGTTCATATGGTGATGAAAAATATGTCATATGAATGTATTGGATGTGTTTTGGGTATTGGAACAATTTCTGGAAACTATTTCAGAGTTGAAATAAGCGAAAATGGCGAAAAACGACGTTATCGGGTGACTTTTGAGCCAATCGGGTGACGGCTGCCCAAACAATGAATTTGTCACTGTTCGAGTAGCCCATGAACTGCCCTAATACTATTGGGGCTAACCTGGGCAGCCCTCATGTTTATTGGGTAGTCGGTTCGGTCAAAAACGTGTTTTATGTCATTTTGCGGAAAAATATTTACGTAAAAGTTTCGTGATGTTTCTTCGTTATTTTTGTCGTTATTTGATAACGAATAAATATTTTTAGGTTAAATATGAATGAATTATTCATATTTGATATTGAATAATTTATTCGATATTTTAAAAAAATTTAAATTTACGATTTCGCCCGACAACGCTTCAATCGCGCCCTTGCCCGAAACCCCAATAAATTTGAAGTGACGTCATTTGATTTTCAATAGTGTCATGATTCCAACTAACGTAAGCAATTCTCTGTTATGTTTTTCAATTAACGTTAAATTATGACTTTCAATTTAATTTGACGTTTCCAAGTCATGTCTACGATTTTCAGCTTCACGTTGACGTTTATAGGTCATGCCGTTGTTTATAGGTCATGACATATTTTCAGTTTTAAGCTATAATAGTATTGACATGTTTTAGTTATCATTTTTGTACAGGTTTTCAGTTTATATGTGAATATGAATTACATATGTATTAGGCTTCATGTTTGCCGTAAACTCAGTTTTGTTTATAAGATTTCACGTTATTTACTTTATATTCCTTTATTTGGTGTTCATGCACTAAGTCGTTCATATGACTTACTCTTTTCCTTTTCATTTTTATAAGCATTTCATGTATGCATTGTTAGATAATTATGACCCATAACATCACTATTTGAACAGATCATGGTGTTGTTGTACAAATTAACTATGTGACAAATGAGATTGCACTCTTATCATTTGTGATTAGATCACCAAGATGTATAAATGATAGGAGGTCCTTATGAATTGTTCCTGGATTGAGAATGATATGAGACAGTATCAGTCCACGAAGGATAAATCATTAAATATCTCTAGTCAGAGTATTATCGAGATCGGACATCGATAAATACGTAAAAGACTAGTATTACACTTGTGCGCTTTGTGAGGACATAACGACATAGTTCTCATATATTTGAGTATAGGATACTCATGCAAGTGTAATAGGAGGTTGTGTTTTACTGATGGTACGGGAAACAGCTTCGCTCTGGATAGACCCCCTCGGAATTCCGTTGGTAGTATGACTATGTGTCTATGGAAGTCCGAAATCAGGGTAGGTGTATTTGGTCTTAACCCGAGACTTGCACCGCTAATACTTGCGATAATCAATATACTTTGGTTTTGGTCGTCCAAGGCTTTAACAGGTTCTATGTACGCCTCTGCTGGGTATATTGAGAATCGTAGTGTGTTGGGTGTGATGTCAAGACGGAAGTGTCACTCCAGTTATATGGAGATGATGATCCCGTAGGGATACAGAACTGGTTCTCTAAAGGGTTGCAACCATCGGGATAATATGACTTGGTCATGATTATCCGATAATAAAGAGATTAGTTGCTCGTAATCCGATATATGCTTCGTATGGGGCAGACACTGTACTAGCCCTAGGCCTTGCATGTGATCATCCGATACTGGATCGAAATACGCAATACTACGTATACTACGCCTAATATAGATCTTATATTCCTATAAGGATATTTCTGGAGAATTGGGTAGGCATGGCGCTTTGCTAGAAGCCAACCTTGTCTTGTAAATCGGTATAAACGTAGTAATAGGTACTTACGTGTTCGGATAGTCCGACGACCGAATTTACTGCCAATATATCCGGGGATCTCATGGGTCACTTCCCGAAGATTCACCAATGACGTATGACTCGCACTTTTAATTAATCTAGGATTAATTAGATGAGAGAGAAAATTAATTTGGGATTAATTGCAGAGATATTTTATCTGGGATAAAATATCAATTAAAGAGAGATAACGATTAATTTGAAATTAGATTTTAATTCGGGCGAACGATTTAATTTAGAATTAATTCGTTAGCGACATGAATAGTAATTATGCTAGGCATGATTATTTAATTAAATTAGATTTAATTACGTCGCAACGAAAAATTCGTTAATTTGGAATTAGCGAACCCGAGCCCGATATTGTTTGCGAGCGCATTTGCATTTCGAATTCGAGTGCGGCACGCAAGTCAAATCAAGTGTCAAATCGCTAGTCGCATCTAGCATCACATCACTCGTCAATCAAGTGATAGATGTCTTTCACTTTGAGTGATTGACGAAAGTCACTATTCATGAGTGATGTGAGTTGATGGAATTGTTTGAAAGACATTTATAATTTTTAATTGGTATTTGACTTTTTGGTTTTGTGTATTAGATATACAAAAACCATAAAAACATTTGATTAACTCTCTCTCTCTCCTTGGTTCACGTTTTTGGAGCCAAAACTCCTCTCCTCTCTCACGCCCAAAGTGGGCTATTTTCTCCTCTGCAGTTCACCGAGAGCCAAAGAGGAAAAGGGAAGCAAAGTGTTTGATTTTTGTGGCAAAAATCAAGAGAGCTAGCACTCCGAGAGACATGCGAATGTGATAAGGAAGTCCACCCATGAGCTTAGAATCGTTTGATGAAGCTTGGAGCTTTCATGGTGGACCAACAATGGCAAAAAATGGAGCCCAATAGCATCTCACTGTCGTGACCATGACAGGGAGCAGAAATCGTTTTTGGTTGTCTACCGCGTCGCTCAAACGATCGATGTGAGTATTCCGCAACTCCCTCGTTGTATTCGCACATGTGTTTTATGCTTTGATAATCGATCCTCGGGGCTGTAGAAACTCCAACATGCATGTGGAGGACAAGCTTTGAGGGACTATGGACACTAGTTGTAGTCATTAGGAGATCCGAATCAAGGTCCACACGTGTCCTCCTTTGGAAAATTTCCTCCAGCCCTCAAACTTTGGTAAAATTATAATTTCAGTCAAAGTTCTTGTTCATTTGCTTTTAAAATATTATCAATCATTATGATTTTTAATCTATTTTCTAGAGATCTCTATAATGATCTAATTGTAAATTACTATCAAAATATCTATAATAATATTTTTGAAATTCACATGTATATTCATTTACAAAACACATTTTACAAATATTTAATTTTTGCATGGCTAATTTAGAACCATATGAGTATAAAAATTTTGATGGAACTATATTTAAATGTAACCAGATAGAAATAGTACCAATTATACTGGAAAATCATGCAGATCCTTGTTATCTCAGGCGACTTACAGCTGAAAGTAAGTATTGAAATTCCTCAAACACCCGCACCAGTCTCAGGTGTAAAAATTCAAACAGAAGAAACTTTTTTCCGTCCAAACTATTCTGGAAAAAAAACTTATTCAGTTGGTGGAACAAGTAGCTCTGCTACAAGGATTTAAAAGAAATTGATAAAAGTAGGAAAACTAGCATAGCCTTGTGCTGTGATAAAACAAATATGCCCACACAATGGGGATGTGAATTAGGAACATATACTAGAAGAAAAAAGAGAAAAATCTCTAATAAAAATATAAAAAATACAGAAAATTTAATAAAAATAAAAATCCATAATTTGCAAGGTTTTTGACAAAACCTAGAGAGGCAAGTCCCACTTTCCTTATAGTTTTGTTTTTAGTTTTTAATTAAAAGCAAAATTCCAAAAAAAAAAATTAAAATTTGATTTTATTCATTTGTATTGACAAAAGAAAATCGCCCTAGGATGACAAGGACGAAAGCAAGCAGGACGGATAAGTATCACGCTACAGAACGATTCGTAAATAGGGTGACGAAGGGAAGAGCGATCAGAAAAATCACCAGACGACACAACAATTAGGACGACAAAAGAGTCATGACGGCTAATACATATTGCAGTTGATCCCATGATTGAAGCAGTTAGACAGTTCCCTCCACAATCAGGCTGTTATGGCACACAACTCAATGGTTGGAGACACGATCCAGCAGTTATAGAGAATTTACAGACTGAAACCGTCCGAGCAGTTAGCAAGACCCACTATAAAAGACTCATTCATGCGAAGAAGAAAAAAAAAGCAAAAATGAAGACTCAAAACGAGCACTTTATTTTAATTTCGTAGCTTTGTAACTTTAGGACAATAATATGTGTGCTTGTGCCCCTTGGAGGCCTATTCACTTAATCAAACACCCCTTGTTGGGACTGTGTCTCAGGAGGTTTGAACCTTACACGCTCTTTTTGACGGAAAATTGAGAAAATAGTTTTTGGCGACCACAGTGGGAGAATTGGTGTAAAAAATGGAAATGCCTCCGAAAATAAACACTCAAATTGGCTCAAGTACGGAGGAATGGGGACTGGAGCAAACCAACCAGCCCCACATTCCAGCCGTGGTAGGCCATTTCGAGGGTCTGGCAGATGCTAGTCGATATAAACCTATACGAGAGTTCAGCCTTAATGCGGTTCACACCTTGTTCGATGAGTTCACACAGGATGTTGTCGAGCAGGTTAGGCTTCAAAATGCTCACAGCATAGATAAGTTTAGCTCCACTAGTAATTCGCATTATGAAAATATGGCCAAACACTTAACCACATTAAACGAGTTAATGGCCAAATGTGTAAACGGGGGGACAACCCTACCAAGGACTACACCTCCTCCTGTACCAAGCAGTCAGAAGGCTGGTCCGAGCAATATTCATCCGCAAGGGGTCACTGTCCCTACGACTTCTAGGGGGAATAAGTCATGGGGGTAATGACCTATATCTAGGGCCAAACCTACACCAATGGCCAAATATGGCACAACATGAAGTGGTGTTGCCCCAAGGTCTTCAGGCTTCATAGGGGCACAGTCACGACTCTGTCCCACTTGTGAGAGGACCACAACCACCCCTCATAGTAATTCCATTCAATGGCAATGATATGGTGAGAGAACAGATGACCGAGATTCTTCAGAATCAATTCGGTCTAGGGATAAGGCCAATTCGCCCAAGATATCGAAAACCATATCCAGATTGGATCGATGTAGCATATATGTGGCCTAGGAATTACAAAGTACCCGACATTTCCTTGTTTACACGGTATGGGGAAGTTTCTACTATATAACACATTGGGCGATTTACCCTGCAGTGTGGAGAAACAAATGATTTCCATAAGTTGAGGTTATTTCACGGCTCACTATCAGGAGTAGCTTTCTCCTGGTATATTAGCCTGCCGCCCAACTCGATGGAAAATTGGCAACAAATGGAACAGTTGTTCCATGCACAATTCTACAAGGCCGAATCTGAAATGGCCTTTGCCGATTTGGCAAACTTGAGACAGTTGTTAGGAGAATGGGCTGAGACGTTCTTACAAAGGTTCAAAGTGGCTTGAGGCCGATGTTATGTGCCTTTTCCAGACAAAGAATTTGTGAGAATCGCCCAAAGCTGTCTAAATTTTGATCTAAAAAAGAAATTAATTTCAAGATCATGAATTTTGGGATCTCCCCCAACTCACCACTAGTGTGGTGTGTTATGAACATTTATTAATAGAGGAGGAAGAAATGAAAAATTCTAGCAAAGGAACTTATTACAAGAACATCAATTATGAAATAGGCGAAATGGACATCGAATCGACCGAATAATGCTTGGCCGAATTTGTTAAAGGGAAGCCGTACGTTTGTAAGGCGTGGGCTGAACCCCAAGCCAAAGAAAAGAATGATAAAAAGAGTAGAAACTTCTCTTTTGATATCACGAAAGTCGATGCCATATTCGATCAATTATATAAGGACAAGCAAATTAGTTTGAGCCATCGCCACACATTGCCAAGCGCAGAGCAAATCGGTGGTAAAAAATAGTATAAGTGGCATAACGCATGGTCTCGTTCGAAAAAAAGATGCCGGTAGACGATAACCCTTTTCCAAAGCCGATGGAATTAAACATGATCAACTCGGACCTGACCAAAATGAACTTGCCAAAGTTCAAGTTGGTCCTAGATGAAGATCAGGATTGTCATCGTCTGAGAGCTCTGGAAAGGATCAAAACACCCCAAGAAGGGAAGGATCGGTAAAATCTGTGTACATGGTGCAAGAACAATATAGAGTGGATGAAGGAGTTGGAAGATACCTGTGAAAGGCCAGTAAAGAAATAGCCAATAGCATGGCAACCGAGGACCTTAGCGCCAAGGTTCTATGGTGAGAATTCAAACTTCGTCCAAAACGTAAGGACGTTTAGGCCGAAAATTCATCAGCCCAACATATGGCATTCATACCGGAGGCCATATTCAGAGCAACGTTAGGGAAGGAACTACCCTCATGTGGACGAAATGACAAGGACGCAACTAAGACGACACCAGAGAAATGATGGCTGTATGATGCGCCAACAAGGTGAAATGAAAGTCACCACAGACCATAACGTTTATACAATGGAGAAATCGGATGTGAGTAGTAAAGAGACTGACGACACAGAAGGGACAACTACGAATTGTGATGAGTGTACCAAGTTTGATAGACGAAAACGGGACGAGAAAGACGATGAAGAACCCCCTATTCTCATTCAGTTCGGCAGTATGCCATCGATTGTGGCTAATCATTACTTATTGTCCGAAAAATTCAAGGGGGACAACAGTGAAGGGTCTGGAGATAACGAAGATGTCTATATTGGTGATGAGACGGAATTTGTAGCACTCTCGATAACAGACAGAGAGGCTTTGGACGAGGAAATTACTGACATAGAAGAAGAAATAGACATCAGGATTGAAGCACGAAGAAAGGGAATATCATAGAATCGGCTTCTCAAAGAATTGTATGAGGCCGGAAACCCTGCAGTCAGAACGCTAGGAGATGACATGGGATGATCCCCATACTTCATCCTATATGGAACGCCCAAAATAAAATGGACCGTTACTAGGGCGGAAAAGAGAAGACTGGTCGTCAATAATGTCTCTCACAATGCGCCGGTCACATTACCACCCTCTAGATGGGACATGGAGGGAGAACTACCTCGGGCCAGTGTTGGGAACGAACAAACAATTGAGGTAGGCCTATCAAGCAAAGTGATATTCCCAAAACCACCACCACAAATGACGAAACACATGCGGCCATTGTATGTAAAAGCAAAGGCCAACGGGATACCCATCACCAAAGTATTGATTGACAATGGATCAGCCATCAATGCAATCTCGTTTAGGATGTTAGGACGTTTGGCAAAGTCAGAAGGCGATCTTATCCCTACAGAGGTGGTGCTCACAAGTTTAAATGGAGGGGCGACGACAGCCAAATGGGTCCTGCCGTTAGATTTCCAAGTAGGGAGCACTACGAAGACAATAGTGTTCTTCGTTATAGATGGACCAACCATATATAACATGCTCTTAGGACGAGATTGGATCCACAGCAGCCGATGTATTCCTTCATCCCTTCATCAATGCCTAGTTTTCTGGAACCAGAAAGATGGAGTGGAAATAGTACATGCTGATAATAAACCTTTCGCTGCAAAAACAAATTCGGCCGAATACTTCATGTACAAGGGAAATTACGGGCCGACCAGGGTTCTGAATTAAAGAGAAAGTTCGGCCATTGTGATTCAAAATGACGAGCCATACCCCGCAAGTCTGCTAAATGATTTTTCCGCCAAACATGACCAACCACAATGGTATTTGGAGAGCCAATTCATATTAATTCAAATGAAGAAGAATAAGCAGAGTAAAGAACAAGCCGCACTCACGGCCACCAGGGCCAACTTAATGGCCTATGTAACGGAACGAGAAGATGAAGCTGCAGCTCAGGCCGTTATTTCGGCCTTAAGGGATAAATTATTAGCACACCAGACAGAAGACAAAATGATAGAGGCGTGCATGGTAGATTGTTTGGTGGAAGGGAGTCACAAGAGCGAATAACAAATGGAAGAGGAAGAATATGCTCTGAATGGGCGGCATAAAGCGAGCATCACAAGGTTACAAGATGTATTGGACGAGGTAAACTTGGGAAGTGAGGTTGATAGACGTATCACCTACATCAGCAAGGAACTAGAGGCCCAGGTACGCGAAAAAATGATCCATTTTTTTAAAAATATAAAGATTGTTTGCTTGGGACTATAATGAAATGTCTGGTTTAGATAGAACGTTAGTAGAACATAGGTTGCCAATTATGTCAAACCATAGGCCGTATAAACAACCTCCATGGAGGTTTGCACCCAATGTCATGCCTGACATTAAGAAAAAGGTCGAACGCCTTTTGGAGGTGAAATTCATTAGGACGACCAGATACGTAGAATGGTTGTCAAATATCGTCCATGTCATGAAAAAGAATGGAAAGCTAAGAATATGCATAGACTTTAGGAATTTAAACTTGGCCACAACAAAAGATCAATACCCCATGCCGACAGTAGATTCCCTAGTAGACTCCACAACATGGTACTAGGTGTACTCTTTTATGGGTGGGTACGCGGGATACAATCAGATCTATATTGCCGAAAGCGATATACATAAAACGACTTTTAGGTGCCCAGGTTCTTTAGGATGTTATGAATGGGTGGTGATGCCATTCGGTCTAAAAAACACTGGGCCACATTCCAGCGGGCCATGAATCTAATTTTCCAAGACATGACCAGCAAATTTGTAGAGGTTTATGTGGATGATATAGTGGCTAAGTCTGTAACCGTAGACGAACATTTTAGCCACTTAACAATGGCTTTCGAGAGAATGAGGAAATTTAAATTGAAGTTAAACCCTGCCAAATGTGTTTTCGAGGTTTGTGCAGGAAATTTCATGGGTTTTCTAGTACACCAGCGGGGAATTGAGATTGATACCAATAAATCTCGGGCAATCACTGAAGCCAAACCACCCCGAAATAAGAAAGTGTTGCAAAGATTTCCAGGGTAATTTAATTTCTTAAAAATAGTTATGTCTAACTGTGTAGGAAAAACTAAAGTGTTCTCATCTCTGTTGAGGCTAAAGGATAATGACGAGTTCGTCTTGACCGAAGAACATCAAAAGGCTTTCGAGAGCCTGAAGAAATATTTATCACAGCCACCGGTGATGGTACCCCCTGTGCCAGGACGATCAATGAAGTTATATATATCAGCCGAATAGCAATCCATAGGTGGGATGATCGCGCAAGATGATGACATGGACGTCAAAAGAGCCATCTATTATATCAACAGACAATTGCTGAAATATGAATGTAATTATTCTCCAATGGAGAAATTGTGTTTGGCTTTATATTTTACATTACTAAATTACGAGCCTACCTTAGGTCGATTACAGTGTACTTAATTACTAAAGTTAATATAATAAAGCACATGTTCTCTCGTCATATTTTGCATCAAAGAGTTGGTTTCTGGTCATTATGATTATCAGAATTTGATATACGGCATGAACCTCAAAAGGCTGTAAAAAATCAGGCCTTGGCAGATTTCTTAGCTGATCACCAATGTTTGAGAACCAGTAAAGAAATGGAAATGGAATTAGATGAATGCAGTTTGAAACCATGGACGATGTATTTTGATGGATCTAGCACGATGAAATGAGCAGGGATATGAATAGTCTTAATCAGTCCAATGGGAGAATTATTCCATTTCATAATCAGGTTGGACGAATATTGCACAAACAACCAGGTCGAGTACGAGGCATTGATATTTGGGTTGGAAATACTCCTCAATATGGTTGTAACACGTGTTCATTAGACGAGACTCGTGACTAGTAATCCAACAGGCAATGAGAGCCTTTAAATGCCAAAGCCCATCAGTCATAAGGAATTGCTAGATCAATTTGACTCTGCGGAGCTAGAACAAGTTCCAAGCAGCTTTTGGATATAAATAGACTAGCATAGATGGCATATATATGAGCAAAGAGGTCAAGCCAGCCCTGATGAGATGAAAGAGAATGATGGATGTCATGACCATTAAGGTCCAATGTGAGGACGATTGGAGAAAAGAGATCAAAGAATTCCTAAGATAACCCGAAAATGGGAAAGATCGAAGGCTGAAACTCAAAGCCTTGAACTACGTGGTGTCGGGAGATGTGTTATATAAAAAACGCCAAGACGGCCTGTTGTTGAAATGTGTAGGGCTATCGAAATCCAGAACTATTATGGCCGAAATACACGAAGGTGTTTGTGGGGCTCACCAGGCCGGAATAAAGATGAGGTGATTGATCATATGGAGCATATATTATTGCCCGAAATTGGGAGAATCATATGTATCTTATGCCAAGGGGTGCGTTGCTTGTCAGAAGTGTAAGTGTTCCTAGAACATTGTAAGATCAACTAAGAGTGATTTGTGTGTGAATTACCAAGAGAGTTGCGGAATACTCACTTTGATTGATTGAGGAGATTTCAAAAATTTCCACCTTTGTTGGATGTGTTGGAAGCTTCGGAGCTTGAAGACGAGTTCCAAACTCTCGGGTGAGTCTCCCTATCACTTTCCTTTGACACTTAATGTGCTAGCATGTTTGGATTTTGAAAACAAAATCCTTTGGAGAGAGTTAGAGGTTCTCGGCATTTAGAGAGAAAAATGGGAGAGGATGAATAGTGATATAATCTAACTTATAAAGTTGACCATCCTTTATATATTAGGTTGAGTGTTGGACTTAGTTTGTGTATAAAACAAGCAATCCAAGCTTTCAAACTAATACCAAATTCCATCACATGTCAAACTTCGCTTGGGCCCGGGTTCACTTAATTCCGAATTAAATGAACTTTCCGACGCGACGTAATTAAATCAAATTTAATTAAATAATTATGCCTAGCAAATTACTATTCACGTCGCTCGCGAATTAATTCTAAATTAATTCGTTCGCTAGAATTAAAATCTAATTTTAATTCCGCATTGAAATCTATTTTCAATTAATATATCTAATATATTATTTTAGCCCAATTAAAATAAATTAAATAGTAAAATCTAATTTCACTATTAATTTACTTTACCGATTAATTCTAAATTAATCGCGTTCTCTCTTCTCGATGAATTTATTCCCAGATAAATTCTCGACGCAATTAATCCCAGATTAATTCTTTCTCTTTTAATTAATCTCAGATTAATTATTGCCGTAATTAATCCTATATTTATTTTATATCTCATAATTAATTCCCAGATTAATTATTTGTTCGAGTCAAACATCATCGGTGAATCTTTGGGAGGCGACCCAAGAGATCCCTGGAAATGTTGGCAGTAAATACGGTTATCGGAGTATCCGAATACGTGCGTACCTAGTACCACGTTCTTACCGATTTACAAGACATGGTTGGCTTCTAGCAAAGCACCGTGCCTACCCAATTCTCCAGAAATATATTCAATATGGAATATACATAATCTTTATCAGGCGTAGTATACGTAGTATTGCGTATTGCGATCCAGTATCAAATGTCACATGCTAGGCCTAGGGCTGGAATGGTGTCTGCCCCGTATGAAGCATATATCGGATTAACAGCAACTAGTCTCTTTAATCGGATAATCATGACCTTGTCATATTATCCCGATAGCTGCATCATTTAAAGAGTACCGGTTCTGTATCCATACGTGATCATCATCTCCATATTACTGAAGTGATACTTCCATCTTGACATCACACCCAATACACTACGATTCTCAGTATACCCAGAGAGGCGTACTCAGAACCTGTTAAAGCCCCGGATGACCAAAACGAAAGTATACTGATTGTCGAAAGTATTAGCGATGCAAGTCTCAAGTTAAGACCAAATACACCTACCCTGATTCGGACTCCCATAGACACATAATAATACTACCAATTGGATTCCGAGTGGTCTATCCAGAGCAAAGCTGTTTCCGTACCATCAGTAAACACAACCTCCTATTACACTTGCATAAGTATCCAATACTTAAATATATGAGAACTATGTCGTTATGCTCCCACAACGCGCACAAGTGCAATACTAGTCTATTCTGCATTATCGATGTCCAATCTCGATAATACTACGACTAGGGATATTTTAATGATTAAACCTTAGTGGATTAATATTGCCTCATATCTTATTAATCCGGAACTAATCATATGGACTTTTATCATTTATGTATCTTGGTAATCCAATTACAAATGATAAAAGAGCAATTTCCTTTGTCACATAGTTAATTTGTACAACAACACCATGTTCTGTACAAATAGTGATGCTATGGGTCAAAATTGTCCAACAAGAAGCATGGGCCCATTCAGAGGGCACCATCAACCGAAATGGTCCCTGTCATTAAACCATGGCAGTTCATGGGATGGGCGATAGATTTGATAGGGAAAATCTATCATGCATCTAGCAAGGGACACACCTTCATCATCATTGCCATAGATTTCTTTACCAAATGGGTGGAAGCAATTCCGGTAGTGGAGATTTCTCAAGGGCAAATTATCAAGTTCATAAAAGAGCACATCATCCACCGATTCGGTATCCTACAAACAATAATGGTGGATCATGCTACTTCGTTAAATGGTGAAAAGGTAAAAAGCTTCATGGTAGAATACGGGACCCGGCTAGTAAACACTACTCCATATTACCCCCAGTCAAATGGTCAGGCAGAATCGTCCAATAAGACCCTCAAAGGGTTGATTCGGAAAATGGTAACGGACAATTCCAGGCGATGGGACGAGTGTTTGAGTCAGGCTCTATGGGCATATAGGACGTCAGCGCGAACGAGTACCTCGATCACACCATTTCAATTAGTATGAGGTCAAGAGGTCATATTACCAGTTGAAGTTAATATTGAATCCACTAGGGTGATGTTGCAAAAAGAATTGACAATGGAGGATTACAGCGACACAATAATCCAAAATTTGTTTGAATTGGACGATATCAAATGCGATTTCATAAACCGTTTGGAATCGCAAAAGAAAAAAATGGCCAAGGGATATAATCAGAAAGTCATGGCTAAATCGTTCAGAAAATGCGAATTATTGTGGAAAACTATATTGCCACTTGGAGCCAAAGATCCGACATATGGAAAATGGTCGCCTAATTGGGAAGGCCCATTTGAGGTAGACAACGTATTGCCAAACGGAGCTTACCATTTAAAAAATCTGAATGGAAAAGTGCATGATAGGGCGATAAACGGTAAATACTTGAAAAAATATGTGCATCATTATGGGAGCACGAGAACGTATTGTCTTTGCAATAAGGACAAAACTAAGTATATAAAATGTATTTTCATTAATTCATGATGAAAACGTTCTAAAAAATACAACATTTGGACGATGCAACGTCCTATAGTATTACATGATTATTGACTGGTGATAAGTGCATGAAAATGTACTTTGAAACATCACTTATCTAGGTTTATTGTTAAGTATTTAGTTATATATTTTATATTTTATTACATAATTTCTATTGTTATATTAATTTAGAAATATTTATTATTTAAACTAATTTAGTGATTTTTATTTGTAGGAATATTAATACATGAATCCTGAGACAATTGCAAGTATTCAGGGGCCATACTAATGCATAGGACGTACACAGGAGTCGAGAACGCGAAGCAGTGAGAAATTGTACTGGCACCGCGGCGCCACTCTCCCATACAAAATCCAGAGAGTGAGGCGCCACGGCGCCATTTGCTTGAGAAAGGATTTGCAATTTCAACAAAACAAGAAAAGAGGAAAGTAACGTGGGGGCCCATATAATTGCTTTAATTTATTTATTAGAAAATCTATGCAAAAGTTGACAAAAGGGGCAAGGTGACGTGAAGAAAAAGGAAAGCAAACTTTGGCCAAAAGTTGAGCACGTGGGCCTTGGACAAAATTAATTAGGTTTTCAATTTCCTATGCTATATAAAGCCACACAAAATGGCGTCCAAGAGGGGGGGAGATCAGCCGAGAGGCTGCGCAAAAATAGAAGCAAAAACGCACAGAGCAGTGCGTGGCCGAGAAGCTGCAGCAATGAGAGCGTAAAATCGGGACGCGGAGCCGTGATGATTCAGAACAATATTTATCTCCAATCACAGGCTATTCTTATTTCTTCTATGCGGAATTAATCTCCAAAGCAAAGCTAAGGGCGAACTCTTGTACCCAACTCTTGTATTCTTGTTATTTGATTCATGGATGGTTTTAATTTATTAATATAATTGTTATTCTATTCATCTCTTTATTCTATTGATTATTTGAGAACTATATTTTATTAGTTTACATATAGATTCAGTCATGCTTTTTCTATGTGTTGTTGGTAAAATTGGTTTTATAGATTAAGGTTGTTTTGCGAGTTGATCTTCTGCTGCAGTATTGCCTGAGGGTATATTGTCGTCGTTAGATAGGTTGTAACGATAACCTTGTGAGTTGTAAACGTAGAGAAGATTGAATAACAATTACCTTAGAACTTAAACTGGTGTAGAATTGAATATCTTCCAATTATTGATTTGGGACGTGAAATCCTCAATTGTGTAATAACATAAATCGATAACGGAATATAGGTAATAGGTACAAGAGGGAACCCGGATGCTTTGCTATTTCTCTTCATTTGATAAAATCTTTAAAGCTTTCGTAATTGTTAATTTACATCGTATTTAATATTTCCTTTAAATAGTTATTGCTAACGTTTCTGTTTAAGTAAATTTGTTCCTGTAACCTTCTCTCTGTGGAATCGACACCCCAACTGTACTGCGATAACCGCGAGTCATATTTGGGCGTAATCAACTGGCCGAAGATCGCTGAAGCTCGTCAGGCGAATCCTTCAGAAGTGAGAACTTCTCCCCCAGGCTCCGCCATTCTCTCTGCATCTCAGCATCGGTCCTCGCTAGATCGGCCAGGCCCTTCTCAAAATCAACTCGGGCCAAATCCCTGAATTCAGTCATAGTGGTAGTGGCCTCAGCTACCAGAGAGGTGACCCATTTCTTCTTGGCATCCCTCCTTATGCGACTTTCCTCTATCTGGTGTTGGATATCATGTAACTATCGTTCTAAATCCAGCGTCAAGGACTCCTCGATAATCATTTCGTCCGTAGACTCTTTTATAATTTGCTGAAGGTTATCAATGGTGTCTCGGAGCCTATCCTTCTTAGTTATTGATGCACGTAACCCGACCTTCTGGCTATGAACGGTCCGATAATGGAGAATAAGGGCCGGTACCTTATCTTGCATGTCTTGGAGAGAGAGTCGATTTTCCGCTGAAATAGGAAAAACAGGAAGACCCAGCAGTCGGCCTAACTCAGAAGAAGCTTTTTTTAATTTAAGCATATTCTCTGGTAGGGCAGCTTGGCCAATGTCAGTTGTAATGAGCGATGCATATTGGCCAAGGACCTCCCGAAGGGCCTTCAAGTATGTGGTATCCTAGGCCGGGGATATTGGAGGCAAGGAAGAAGCAGAGGCTAACTGATCCAGATCGCTCAAAATATCCTTGACCGATTGCAAGAATTGATCTGACGCCTGATTACAAAAAAAGCCAAAGTTAGTAAAACAAACCAGAATAGACGAAGAAAATAGAGCATAAGAAAAAACCACTTACAGTTTCGGGCCCACAAGCAGAATTGGACGGCTCAGCAACAGATGGTGTAGGGGCTTCCAGTGGCAATACCGGTTCTTCCTTAGGAGATTGAACTGGGAGAGACGATCAATGGCTCTGAAAATGGAAGGTGGGAAGAGGAAGGAAACAGTTGAGCCAAAGGGGCCGTAGCGATGGCGTTATCGTCGACAAAAATGGGGCCTAGGGTGCACTGCCCATAGTTCTCATTGAGGACATGAACACCGAAAGCACTCACGGAGGAATCACCCAACGCCATCTAGTAGTCACCCAAAAGTAGAGGAGCTATTTTTGGGAGCAGAAGAAGAAGATGCCATTGATAACGAAGGTTGAGAATACGAAAGAGGAGAGTTTTGGAAAGGGAAAGTAAAGTGAAAACAAGAGCATGCCAAACCTTTATATAACGAAGGCAAAATGATCATCTTGGAACAAGTATCACAGCCCAAATCGTCGAAGGAAGAAAGAGTGGGAGAATGAGAAAAAATTATAAAGTCGCCCTAGACATGTGTCGTAACACGATTCGATATAAGGGGATAAAAGTGACGTGTGATGCAGGGTGACATTGAAATGACGTGAAATACTGCTCATTAATAGGCATAATTATGAAACGTGTTGGGAAAGGTCGCGCATTTATTGAAGAAGTGATGGGCTCACATGGGGAACGTAAAGGACGGCCCGACAAAACAATAGGAAGAGGATTTTTAGGCCGACGTCTACCGCCCTGATTTCTACCCAAATCAAGAAATTCACCTCGATTTCACTTCCAACTCAATCAAAGTGAATTTGGGGGACAATTGTTGACAAAAGAAAATCGCCCTAGGACGAGAAGGACGAAAGCAAGCAGGACGGATAATTATCACGCCACAGAACAAATCGTAAACAGGGCGACGAGGGGAAGTGTTGGAAAAAATAACCAAGCCCCAAGATCAACAAGAACAAGCAAAATATATAAATACATGAATGAATAAATTGAAGTATGGCGGAATCATACTCACAATACTTGAAAATGGATGCTAAGATGATGCGAAATTCCTCCCTTGTGCAGTGAAGCTCTCGGCCAAGAAGAAAAGAGGGACTCCAAGTCGAGTTTGATCCTTCCAAGCTCAAGGATTAGTTTCCCATATCACCTATGTATGATCCCTTGAAGGTGCTAGCCTTTGTTGTGATTTTGAATGCACAACTTCTTCAAATCTTGCCACAAAAATTGAAGAAATGGAGAGCCCAAAACTGCATGTAGTTTCGGCAATGTGAGAGAGAGGAGAGTTGAATGATTTTTTGTTACAAAAAATCAATTTATATTTATGCAATAATATCTATTAAATTAATAATAAACTTATGACATAAATCATGCAATGGCTTAGAGTGTCAAACACTAAATTTCCATGCAAAACCATTGAGTGCATTGTACACTATCTCCATGCAATGCATTAGAATTAAATAATGTATAATATGACATGTGTCATGTGGGCCCCACACAACCCAAATGAAAGTGGGCCCACGCGCACTCACGCCTTCGGGTTTGATATTTCCGAAATACCAAACTTTCGTCGCGACGTTAATTAAATCGAATTTAAATAAATAATTGCGCCTAGCGAAATTATTATTTACGTCGCTAACGAATTAATTCTAAATTAACTCGTTTGCCCGAATTAAAATCTAATTTTAATTTCGCGTCGAAATCGAATTTCGATTATTATATCGAATATAATAATTTTACGATTAATTCCAAATTAATCGTTCTCTCTCTATGTATAGTACTTTATCCAAGATAAAGTCTCTCCGTAATTAATCCAAGATTAATCGAGTTTGAATCATACGTCATTGGTGAATCTTCGGGAAGCGACCCAAGAGATCTCCGGATATGTTGGCAGTAAATACGGTCGTTGGATAATCCAAACACGTACGTACCTCGTACTACGTTTTTACCGATTTACAAGACAAGGTTGGCTTCTAGCAAAGCGCCATGCCTACCCAATTCTCCAGAAATATTCTTACTGGAATATTAGATCTATATCAAGCGTAGTATACCGTAGTATTGCGTACATCGATCCAGTATCGGACGATCACATGTTAGGCCTGGGGCTGGAGATGTGTATGCCCCGTACAAAACATATATCGGACATCAAGCAACTAGTCTCTTTAAATCGGACAATCCTGACCTGGTCATATTGTCCCGACGGTTGCAACCTTTTATAGAGTACTAGTTTCTGTGTCCTGCGTGATCATCACCTCCATATGTCTGAAGTGATACTTCCATCTCGACATCACATCCAGTACACTACGATTCTCGATAAACCCAGAAGAGGTGTACACAGAACCGGTTAAGGTCCCCAACCACCAAAACCAAAGTTTACCGATTGTCGCAAGCACTAGCGATATAAGTCTCAGGTTAAGACCATATACACCTACCCTGATGCGGCCTCCCATAGACACGCAGACATACTACCATTGGGATTCTGCGGGGTCTATCCAGAGTGAAGCTGTTTTCCGTACCATCGGTAAAACACAACCTTCTATCGCACTTGCATAAGTATCCAATACTTAAATATATGAGAACTATGCCGTTGTGCCCTCACAACGTGCACAAGCGCAATACTAGTCTATTCCGCATTATCGATGTCCGATCTCGATAATACTCCGACTAGGGATATTTAATGATTAAACCTTTATTGATTGATACTGTCTCATATCATCTCAATCCGATATTAATCATATGGACTTTCGCCATTTATATATCAAAGTAAATAATATTACAAAACGGCAAAAGGCATTTCATTATCACATAGTTAATTTTGTACAATAATACAATATCATTTACAAACGTGACGCTATGGGACATAATGTCTAACAATCTCCCACTTGGCCTATAGCCAGTCACTCAAGCATCTAATACCCGAACTATGTATGTGTCGTTCAAAAACTTGCTGAAGAACAGCCTTCGTCAGCGGATCTGCAATGTTGTCATCTGATGTGACCTTCTCGACCTTTACATCGCCACGATGTATAATCTCCCGAATCAGATGGTAACGTCGAAGAACATGCTTGGACCGTTGATGAGATCTTGGTTCCTTAGCCTGTGCTATAGCCCCGTTATTGTCATAATACAATGGAACGGGCTCAGCTGCTAACGGAACTACTCCTAATCCGATTAGGAACTTTCGGATCCAAACTGCCTCTTTTGCTGCTTCAGATGCACCGATGTACTCCGCTTCTGTTGTTGAATCGGCAACAGTATCTTGCTTGGAAGATTTCCAGCTCACTGCTCCGTTATTCAAACAAAAAATGTACCCGGATTGCGACTTGTAGTCATCCTTGTCGGTTTGGAAACTTGCATCGGTATACCCAGATACCGCAAGTTCTCCACCTCCATAAATTAAGAAAGCATCCTTAGTTCGTTTAAGATACTTAAGGATATTCTTAACTGCTATCCAGTGACCTTCACCTGGATCGGCCTGATAGCGACTGCACATGCTCAAAGCATATGAGACATCAGGTCGTGTACATATCATGGCATACATGATCGATCTGACTGCCGAGGCGAAGGTATCCGACTCATGTTGTCTCTCTCTTCCTGAGTCTTAGGACACATGTCCTTAGACAGAGAGGTACCACGTACCATTGGAACCAATCCCCTCTTGGATTGTTCCATGTTGAATCGCTTCAACACTTTATCAATGTATGTACTCTGGGAGAGTCCAAGCAGCTTTCTAGATCTATCCCGGTAGATCTTTATTCCAAGAATAAAGGCTGCTTCTCCCAGATCTTTCATGGAGAATTTTAATGAAAGCCAAGCTTTCACCGACGTTAGCATGGGAATGTCATTGCCTATAAGCAATACGTCGTCGACATAAAGGACAATAAAAGTAAGTGTTCTCCCACTAACCTTCTTGTATACACAAGGGTCATCTGCGTTTTGCACGAAATCATATTCTTTTATGATCTCATCAAAACGCTGATTCCATGACCGTGATGCTTGCTTCAATCCATAAATGGATCGATTTAACTTACAAACCTTGTTTGCAAGTCTAGGTACGATAAAACTGTCAGGCTGTTGCATATAAACATCCTCCAAAAGGTTTCCTTTAAGGAAAGTGGTCTTAACGTCCATCTGCCATATCTCGAAGT